>JAHBCN010017231.1:0-18527 GCA_019359885.1 Listronotus oregonensis | reverse complement strand
AAGATTTTTTTTGCAATTTTAATCAGATAAAATATATTTATTTTTGTTCTTTAAAAGGGGTGAAGAATTTTTGAATTTTGACAATAGATAAAAACCTAATTACCGAAAATTATACAGATTTTTGCAGTTACATATATTTGGGTTTTTAAAAATTTTGGTTAGTTTCTATTGTTTTTTAGTTACCGAAACTATTATTTCGGAAAATACCCATTTTATATGTATGCCGATTTTAGCTTGAATAAATTTAAAAATAAAAACCGGTCTTTTTAAACCCTCGGACCCATCAATTAGCACTGTGTGTCTTTTAAGATATTTCACTATCGAAAATTTTTTTTAACTCGGAACCCCTTTTTTTAGTTTTTTAAAACCCATGTCAAGGTATTCATAACTGCCTGATTTCTTTTTTTTTTCTTTTTTTAAAAGATAATAAATAAAAAAATTTTCCCTAAAAATAAACCATATTTTATAAAATTAATTACTTTCCCCGATACATGCAAAAAATTTTGGGTACTTAACCCCCGCTAATCGATCCCGACATCTTAATTTCAAAATTTAAAAAAATTAAAAACTTCTATTTGACACCCCTATTTAAAAAGACTTATTCGATTACGTAACAGAAGAAAATGGACAAGTTTTTTTGGCCCCCCAATCAAAGAGAGATTGGCTGGTCCTCAAATCCTTTTATAGGTCTATCTGGATCGAAAAATGTCCAGATAGAATTCTGTCATAACTGAACTGATAAATTCTCAAAAAAAAAATTATGAATTCATAAATATCTCTTTGGGAAAACAATAGGTCAATTTCCCGAAACTTTATTTTTTTTCTTTTCATTTTTCGATCATTATCCCACAACACCTAAAAAAAATAAAACCATTATTTTCGTAAATCTGTAAGTACCCAATTGCTGTTTCAAAAACACAATAGTTTATCATAATTTCCCAATGAAACATGTTTTTGTTTGGATCTATCAGGCTTTTCCAAGAGTTAGAAATCGAATCCTGGGGCCAGGAAAAAAGGTAGAATTTTACAGTACAAATGTATTAAGCCAATCTTTAAAATCAACCACAAGAAAAACCCAAAAAAATCAAAAAAATTTTGCTTTTTAATTTGTCAAGCTCGTCACAAATATATTACAAACTTGCCAGACAAATGAAGATGGGACACGTCCACTTGCTCTTCAGGCCCCGAAAGTAATGCTTGAATTCCCACTTCCATTTTATCCTTGGAAGATTTGTTAGATAAAAAAACATTCCATTTTTCCCACCTCTCAGACTTGATCTCCTTTTGGGGGGCACACCTTCGTTTGGGGGCAAAAATGCTGATATTTAGTGCCTACATGCATAAAGCTGAAAAAAAAGCGCAGGGCGTTCTTCAGACACAGTCAAAAAAATGGCATTATCGAGAGCTCTGATTTTAGCTAAAAAACCTTCTGTGTTAGAGCCTTTTGGGAGTTTGCAGGCAGGAAAAACTTTAGATGAAATGACCTTAATTCCTGAAAATATGGAAAATAGTTACTTTGGGACGCTCCAGCCATACACTTGAAAAATCCTATCTGGACAAAACTTCAATTTTGGGGAGGTGGGGCTGCTCTATTGCCGAAATAAAAAACATCAAATGTAAAGAGCTTAAAGACCGCTTTATCTTCTATCATTTTCTATTGAAACTTTTAGTCCTTTGGGTGATAAGGCAAAGGGTTTTATGAATAAATTTTAAAAAAAAATACCAAAAAAAATCTCAAATTTCTTTATAAAGAATTGGTAGCTGTGCAACGGGGTAATGCAGCATCGGTATAGGACAATCCAAAGACCAGGTACTTGATGAAGTTTTTAATTTTTAAATATAGATTAAGTTTTTAGTAAATTTTAGAATATTTTTTTTTACATTTATAACATTATATATTTTAATTTTTTTTTCATAAAATTATTAGCCCTTTTACGATTTTCTAACAGCAGTTTTCCTTATTTTTCCTTAAATTTTAAACACTCCCCATAATTTGAGCATTTAAAACATAAATGATATTTTAGATTTTATCCCAAATTTTATTTACAAAAAAGTGTTTTGAAATAAATGCAACGGATTAATGTAGTGTAATAGTTTTAACAATGGAACATCAAATTTTTTTTCGTCAATTTGTTTCAAAAAAAAAACAGGTTTACACTTGGAGTACCTTAGTCCTTTTTTTTTAGTTGTTTCGTTTTTAAATAAAGAAACATACAAAATTGATTAATTATCAAATCGGGGGTCCTTTATAGTTTTAAATATTATAAGGCAAAAGGTTAAGATTTTTATTAATTAAAAAAAATTCCAATAATTTTTTTCATGTGTTCAACTTTGGCGGTCATTTTATAAATTTAAAAAAGAAAAAAGTTACTTTTGTTTTAAAAATTACGGACTTATGCATACCCTAAAGAGACAGGTTTCGTTATTGCAGGCGGACTTGCCCAAAAAAAAGGAAAGTGTTCTTATAAAATGATCTTTGGCCCTAGAGAGGAAGCAGAATGGTTGCCCAATGGTGACAATCAATAATTTAAAAGTAAATGGCAAAAAGGAACAATACTTTCATCTAACATATGAAAGTCTTTTCCTTTTAAAAGTTTTATAATACAGGGCCCTATCTAGGCGGTGGCGGGGTGGGCGACCGCCAAACGCACTACCTGGGGCGCAAAAACGACCATGAAAAATGTTTTTATCAGTTGTATATCGTTGATATTAATATTTTTATTAACAAAAATTTTTAAATAAATAAATTACAACGAACAGTTTTATAGTTTTAACTTAGATTTAATTTAATTATTTTCAATATACGGGGTCCGGGAAAATGTATTACCTATTTTGTTTCTTTTAAAATAAAAAAAAATATCGAGTATTCACTATGGCGATATTTTTTTTTTGGAAAAGTAGGCTTTGGGGAGTTTATTAAAATTGTTGACATTGTCAAAATGCCGCGTTGGTTAACAGAACATCGCATTTTTTGGGCGAAAAATTTATTGAATATAATTTTTATAGACGTTCAAAGGTGTTTTCGACGTCAATTTAATGACGACAGTGTCCCGCGGACCAAAAGTTTGGGTTCGTAAATGGAGGACAGGGGGATCCCTTTTAGACAAAAGTCAAGTGGGCGGCCAAGATTCCCAATGCACTGAACGAAGACAGAGTTGGAAATGCAATTATCGCTGTCCCAAAATCTGTTGTTAAACATGCTACTGTTTTAAATTTATCTGAGCGAAGTAAAGAAGAAAGAAAAAAAGAATTTTCACCCTCAAGATCCCAACTGTTCAAAAATAAAAAAAAATATTGCCAATGAAATCCACCTTTTTTTCTAGGCAAGTTCTTCAAAATGTAATGGAAAAAATTTTTGAACCAGTTAGAAGAATGTATTGAAGAGGGTGGCGGTCATTTGCGGCACACCATATTCAAAACATAATAAAAACCCCTCTTTCTTGTTTAAGAATACATTTCCCTTTTTTTTGTTTTTAAAGTTAATAAATTTTTATAAGCAATTTAAATGGGGTTCATTTTGCCCGGGCCCCGTTTTTAAGACTGAAAAAAAGGAATTAATAATAAAATATTAATTTATCCCGATACCATAGCGAGAATATAACTGCTTAATTTTTTTTAAAATTTAAGCTGAGATAAATTTATTTTATACATTGGGGGCAGCTCTATTCCAAAATTATAATGTATTTTTTTGGTAATTTCAGTTAAAATCAATGAATCATTCGTTTAGCTAATATATATGTTTTAAATTGACTCTTACCATGGGGATCTCAGAAACGGTAGAGATACAAGGGAAATTAAAATTGGGACAAAATTTTTCTATAGGCAACCCCCTAAAACCTGTTAAAAAATTGAAATTATCTCTTGTAATTTTGGAAAATTGCAAAATAACTAAATGTCCCAAAATTTCTTTTTTTTTTGGTTATTTTAAAAGGTAAAAAAAATCTAAAAATACATTCTTATCGGAACTTTTTGCGCCTTATGTATTGGTGAAGACATAACTTTTTTACGGCGTTTCGTTTTCGTGAAACCATCTACAACATTATTACTTTTTTTTAAATACGGCCCTGGATTTTTTTATTAATACGCAACTTTGCCCCAATTTAAACTTTCTCGTATTTCTTACCGTTTCCGGTAGCCCAATGGTGACAGTCGAATTTGAAACACCCCGTATATTTTAAAATCTTTTTTACATGTTTCATAGCAAATATTTTAAATAGTTTCTGTAAATACATGTAATACAAGTTTTAGATTAAGTATTTTGTTGCATATTATTTAATTTATTAAAGTATTAATGTTACGTTTTAGAAGGCCTGCTAAGCACAGTATTTTTGTAACTATTATTTTCTTGTTGAGAAAATTTATTCTAAGTTTAATCATCCTCAAATAAGTTAAGTATAGTTAATTTATATTCCACTTCTTTGAATCAGATACAAACAGTTGTTTTATGTAAATCGTGTCTATTTTAAATAGTAGGCTAACATATCCATATAAAAAAAAATTAAGAATTTGACACAAATTTCACCACAAAATTGGTATTTTAAAGAAACGAAAACTTTAGATCTACAACTTTGCACTTTAATTTTGTAAAATTTCCTGGGGAAAATCTCCGATCTCCCTGTTTTCGTTGAAGGGTATTCCATAATCCCCAAATCCCCCGGTGTGTGAAGGGGGCGCAAATGTTAAGTCCCGCCAAGGGCGCGGCCATACCTAGATACGGCACCGTTATAATATCATATGTGGCTGGGTTATTATTCTAAGTACTACTTAATTCCTAATTAAGTACCATTATCTGGTACCAGAGCTCGGTTAGTTTTTGGTAAATATTCTACAAATTTGAATATGTTATTTTTGAGATTAACATGAAACCACCCTAAATGAAACAATTTTTTGAACTGTATTTCAAAACTTGCGATGCTGATAAGTTTTTAAATGTGATTCTTAAGAAAACCATAAGCAACTTATAAATGGGACATTTTATTGTAATTTTACAGAAAGTTTTACAAGTACCGTTTAATAATTTCTCTCCTTACGGAATATAAAAATATACAAAAATTTTAAATGTATTTTTGTAAGACATTAATAGTAATAATAAAATGTCCCATTTAAAAGTCCCTCAGGGTTATCTCAAGGATAACATATTAAAAAATTATTAAGATCGAGCAATCAAAACTGTTAAGATCAAATGCAAATAAAATTTATGCCCGTTTTTGAAAACTACACTCGGAATTTTTTTTTCGTTTAATTGTTGTTTCTCCGGATCTGAAAAACAACATATATTTTTTATAAATACATGTTAAGCCGAGTCTATCCTTTGATTTACTTAAAAGTTTTTGATTGGTCAGAACATTGTGGCGCCACATGTTCTGACCAATCAAAATACTTTCGGATGATCGGATCGTCGGAAATCGGATGCATGAGACTACGGCTTTAGGCGTGTTTCCTTATTTTTAAATTTTAATAGGCAGATGTTTAAAATTATTTATCTTTAATTCACAAAATTACTGTGATGCTGATTAAGAATCTTAGGTAAAAATTAGAAAAGTTAAAATGGGGGTTTTAAAAGGGTAAATTTTTGGTATTAAGAAAAATAAGAATACGCTTGATCTGTTTGACTTTAAAAATAATATCGGACTTTTTGTGTGGAACGTAGGCAACTGTTGGAAGAGAAGGATTAATGGGAGAATCAAGAGTAGAATTGGCAACAAATTGTTTTGCAAATAGATCGGCATTTTCAAATATTAGGGGTGGATAAGAATTTGTGCAAAAGTTTTGACTAATATTTTTGGCAAAGGACCAAAAGGAATGTTGCTGGAGCAAGAGAAGATTTTATCTTTTATCCGATTAGATATATCAGATAACCAAATAAGTTCGTGCGGTTGCTGTATATCGCACATTGCCATGGTTTTTGTTTATGTTTTGATCGATAGCGATTGTTTCTTTCCCGCTGTCACTTTAGTATGAATCCTTTTTTTCCCCACACATAAAATTTGAAAAATTTTTAACCTAGTTTTTAAAAATTAAAAAAGGCACGAAAAAACAGTAATTCGAAGTTGTTTACTGTATGAGTACAAATTGGACAAAAGCTGCAGCGGCTGCGCGAAAATGTGTACCGCATTCGAACAGCACAGAAGTGGTCAAAAAAATTTTCTTCGGGAGATCTCAGTTTGAGCGACGAACCGTTCAGTGAGACCAAAAATCATGAACAACGAGGATCTTGACAGGGAGACGCAAATTCCAGGACAACGTGCCAAGAACTTGCAGAAATGTTTAATGTGACTTCTGAAACACTTGGTTGCACCTTCATTGCTAAGAAAGACTGGAAGTTAAGCAAAAGGGTCCAATGAATTGACAAATGATAAAAATTAAATCGTTTTACCATTTGTTTAGCAAACATTTAAACCATTTTTTAATCGATTTAAACCCGCGACGAAAAATGGATCTTGTATTTGAATTCTAAGCTTTGTATCATTGGTTTTGCCCACTCGGTACCACACACGCCCAAGGCTTCCTTGCACCCAAACAAGGTTTTGTTGTGTGTTTGGTGGACAACAACTGGAATTGTCCATTATGAGTTTTTGAAAAGGGGTCAAACCATCACTGCTAACTTGTATTGTCAGCAGCTTCAACGAGTACAAGCAGCACTAATCCATAAACAGCTTTCTTTGATCAATCGGAAGAAAGTGATATTCTTGCAGGATAACGCCAAGCCTCATACCGTAAGAGTGACCCAAAAAAAATATCTGAACTCGGCTGGGAAACGTTACCGCAAAAGCCATATTCTTCCGACATTTTGCCAAGTGATTATCACTTTTTTATGGGGCACTGACAGTTTACAACTTGAGATGGTGTAATAAATGCATTCTGCCAATTTTTTGACTCCAAATCCAGGGAGTTCTACGAAACCAGCATATAAAAATTGGTCCCACGTTGGCAAAAAGTCATTGAGTATGATGGTAATTACTTCGACGAATAAATAGTGTCTTATTGTTTCTCAATAAAAAAAACCGCACGAACTTATTCGGTTACCTGGTAGGTAAATTTGACATAGATATATAGCTGACTAAATAGGGAAAGTCTAGTTCATTGGCCTAAGCTTGCCATATTTCCCCTTGCGTTACTTTTTTATTTAAGAAGTTAAAAATTACAAATTCCCAATAAAAGTAATACCAATTGGTGAAAAAATGTATTAACTTTTAGGTACTATAAAACACATAAATAATTTCTCTAGAACAAATAGTCCTGGAAGCCACCGCTAAAAAACTGGCCAATAAGAGATACGCCAAAACATATTATTAGAGTTTCAAGTGGATCGGAATGAGTACCAGGTTATCCCCCACTGCCTCGAGATACATGTGTATTAGTTTGTTTTATTCAATGAATAGAACATTTAAAATCAATTTTTAAATGAATGGGAGTTGGTATTCTTACTTGTACCAAAATACGGGTTTTAAAGAACCGACGCGGTTGTTTCTCAAAACTTAGCAACGGAAAATTTTGAAAATTTGGTAGTTTACTAAATCAAGAGAGCAACTCGCTAAAATTTTTCAAATATCTTTGGTTTAAGGAAGGATGCTAATTCCTTATTTTAGAGGAAATATATATTACTGCATTTTGATTTTAAAAACCAGATATTTTTGTGTATAATATTAAAGGGGGCCAAGTTTTCAACATATCTTGAATTTTATGTCAAAAATGACGTTTGCAGATCCCAAAATAAGAAAATTTTTTTATAATATTTATTATTTAATTTGAGTTGAATTTTTGGAAAAGAGGGAATTTTTGATATTGGTGGATATTTTGGATGCATAAGAAGGACTAAAAATTAAGTACAAAATTTTATTGTTTAAAAAAACAAAAACCATTTTTCTAAAATAAAAAATAAGTTTTGACTTTACCAAAATTTATTTTAAATTGTTTAAAGTGTGCTATACGGCTCTTTAATTTTGTTATTAGTGGGCCATGACGGCGGGACGTGGCGAAAAAAAGACAATCGGACGTAGAAACGTCACTATTTAGATTTGACCATTAGTTGTTATTAGATATCAATTATGCCGGGTCGTTTAAACTACACGCAGGAAGATTATCGTCCGGCCGCGCCGTCATGGTCCACTAATAACAAAATTAGCCGTATAGCACTTTTACAATACAAAATGTTAAATTTTCAATTATTTCGAAAACTATACATTTTTTGAATAAACCGCTTAATTCAAAGTTACCTTATTTTTTTTATGGTTTCCACTTAAAAAATGGATTTTTTACGTTTTTATCAGTTAATTTTTGTACTTTATTTTTAGTCAACCTGTATTAATTTACATCCAAAATATCCACTCAATATACAAAATTGGGCCTCTTTTTACAAGGAATTCAACTCAAATTAAATAATAAAGTATGCCGTATCTCCTTATTTTGGGGTCTGCAAAGGCCATTTTTAACATAAAATTCAAGATATGTCGAAAACGGTTAGACTTAAATACAGCATATGATACACGAAATATATCTAGAATTTTCTGGGGAACCAAAAAATCCAATAATATATAGGGTGTTCTATTTAAAATAAGAAAGTTAGCATCGACTTCCTGTACAAGCGGAAGTGCCATCATCTTGAAAATATTTTAGACGAGTTGCTCTCATCGATATTAGTAAACTACCAAATTTTCAAAATTTTCAGTTGCTAAGTTTTTGAGAAATCGACCGCGTCGGTTCGTCGTGAGACACCCTGTATAGTTATTAGCAAACAAAAATTTGCTGAGTTTCATTAGGTCATTAATTTAAGTAACTACATTTTTTTCTAAAATCAGTAGTTTTCGAGTTATACTAGGAAAACCGATTTTTTACGATTATTTTAAGGTAAAAAAAAATGAATTTGAACCCGCTAAGCTGAGGCAGCAGTGCGGCTTTAAATTGATAATAGTTAATGGTAATATAAAAAAATATGTTTCATGCGTATCTCTTATTGGCCAGCTTTTTTTGCAGCGGCCTCCCGGACTAAAACATATTACTTTTAAACTTTAATTTTTTACGTCCCACTTTCCAAGATCGCAAACACCGAATTGTGCTTAATTCGAAAATAACTGAAGCATTACCAATAATAATTTCTGCTCTCGCCGAAGAAAGGTGACTTGCTATGCAGCCTGATACACCGACGTTTATTTTCACTGATCTTTTGTCCTACTGACCTCGTTTTGGTTTCTGCTGAGATAAAGTTCCATAAAAACCAGTGAATTTCGTTTTAGAATCATGCTAATCAACTGGTTACAAAATGAGAACATGGAAACGTATAATCCGAGGCATTACAAAAATGACGATCTAGTTAACTTCTCAAAGTAACAAATAAAACTACCAAAGTGTGGTTTGAAACAAAATACATGTGGCTTGCTGAGCCTTTGTAAAAAGAAATTTAAACATATAAAAAGATCTAAGCTGGGATTCTGTAAACATATAAGGAAAGAGAATGTCAAAACAGGGATCACTTGTCTTTGTTGCCCTTACAGGTAACTCATAAGTTTGTCATTGTTTCGAAAGAGATAGGGAAAAGGAATGTCAAAAAATTTGCTTACAGAATCGGGCCCCTGGTTCTTAAAAGCATGTTTTAAGGAGATTTTTTTTAACCTGAATAGAAATAAAGGACCAGCAGTAGGCATGAGCTAAATAGCGATATTTGCATAACGCCGTTATCGGCGATCGCGATTTTTAAATAACGGCGATTTAAAAGCGTTATCGCGATCGCGACATTTCGCACTACGTCAAACTAGTGTTTTCATTATTTGCGGCTATTAGCTCTCTCGAGTGATTTATTTTGCTATGGCACATTAATTTCACTTGCCTGCCTCCTATTATACTGATTATAAACTGCAAAACTCGAGCTGCTGACTGGGAAACTTAGTTTTTTTTATGCATAAGTAAAGTAATATACTTACTCCTTTAAATACACCTTCTTTTTGTTAACTACATGGAATAACTATATACAATATTATAGAAAACTGTAATTCTGCGTCATAGTTCAGTAAAATACGTTGCATTTCGCTCTATATAACTCAACGCGATTAGCTGTGTTGCATGTTAGTTGACGCGATTTCGCATATTTTAAAAAATCTAATGCTAATCAGCGATTTTTTAATAACGGCGATTAAATCACCGGTAGTGATATATCGCTCATCCCTAACCAGCAGGCGAACTCTGTAATTCAATAAAGATAGAAATGGACAAGAAATAAGTTATAAAGATTTTTTTTCTAAATTGATACTCTATATCTTTTTCTCTAAATAGCTCGTTGAATTTCGGTAACGGAAATATAGTAAGTATGTTATTCAACATGAAAACATAGGTTGCTTTGTGGAAAAATGCACAATTTGTGGAAAGATTCACCGAAAGTAGCAGATTTTTTTTGTTATCAAAACCTTAAAGACTTGTTTTTTTTAACGTTTTAACTTTTTGTTTACTTTGATAGCTCTTTTTTTTAAAGGAGATATTAAGATTTACACTAGGACAACTTTAAACTTAGTCTTAAGTAAAATATAGAAGTGATGCGCAGTTCCTTTTTGACCTCCGATCAGTGAAGTTCTCGCGATAAAAAAAACTACATAGTTTTTTCCGGGAAGGTGGCTAAAGGCGCTGTATCAACAGCTTTTGCCATCGGGGATCAAGGAGAAACTCAAGCCAAACGATGGAGTCCTTCTTCTGAGGCTAAGCGCTATGAACGAAGATTCCTATACCTGTTCCTTTCTGAGGGCCCCACGCACGAGGGATTTTCCTAATGGCGGAAGATGGTTGCGCGCTCAGCAGGGAGGGGCAGTACTGACAGAAAACGGTTATGCGTGATACCAGACGCAGTCCCTGGTCGGATCGCCATTGTTTGTGCCCTGCATCGATATATTTTTTTTTGTCAAGAATTTAAGTTTTGGAAAAGTTCGGAATTTCTGGGGGTTACAGAACCCGACTATCCAGAAGTTCCATCTACAAAGCCTGGGAAAGCTCACGTTGATAACAACGTGTGTCTGGAAAGGGGAGACCTGGCTGAACGTTCACCGACGGAGGCCAAGCAAAAGAAGTAATGCGATACTTTCTCGGCGCAATGTATTTATAGGGCTTCAAATAGTTTTTGGAAACCTTATTAAGAAATGTAAAGTTTGGTAAGAAAATATAAAACCAAATTATTAGTTTAGTTTTAAGGAAAATCCCAAAAAGTTGTTTAGATTATTTACTAAAATAGAAACTTGGTTAAAAAATTCTTAAATATTTTAAAGAAATGTGAGGAATTTTTGGACCAGAGTATAAAACGCAAAAAATTATAAATGCTTTATTTTAAAGTTAAAATGCATTTAAAACACTGATGGGGTTTAAAACAAAATTTTTTTGTTTCCCCCAAGTTGTACTCTCTACAAAATGTAAAGAAATTGGGTCCATTTTAACTTTAATAATTTAATTTATTTATTTTAAGATAAACTTTGCAACACTTTAGGTAATTACATGTAATTTTAATATTTAAAATGTGACCTGAAAAATATACACATAAATTAAAAAAGATTTACAGGTTAAGCTCACTTTAAAGGTTTAAAATGAAATTAAAAAAAAAAATAGCAAAGCAATAACAGAAATAAACTTTTGTGCATTTTCATATGATAGGAAAAGAACAAATCGTAGCAAGTGGCTGGCTGATTTTTCTATTTCTATACTTTGAACTAGCCATTTGGAAATCGGATTCTAGCCGAGAAAACTTACGGTATAAAGATATTTTCTATTATGGACAGGAAATTTCTTCTCTATGCAGTTAAAGAGTTTGTCTGCTGGCGGTCTATTCTTCAATCTCAAATACACAATGCCGCATACGACATTAGTAGAGATCGAACGCTGTTAGAACAACACCGATACGTCACGGTTTTATACGGGTTTGCCATATGAGACCGAGACGTATCGGTGTTGTTCTTACAGCGTTCGATCTCTATTTTGTCGCTTAAAAATCATGCGCATCGAAAATTTGGATTCTCCAATGTCATTTTCGACATATTCTATTCGACAGTTTTGCGAAGGGGTGGAACCCATTCAAAATAGTAATTTTCCTAATAAGTGCGCAAAGTGATACTTTTCCGCACGTCAAAGCAGTTAGACGAACGACGCGAAGCGGAGTTCGGATAAGCCTTAAGTGCGGAAAAGTCAATTTGCGCAAGTATTAGGAACAATACTTTTTCTACTTGCGAATACTTTTTCTTCGAGCGTTTTATTAAAGAATATGATTGTTAGAAATATACGAATATTTCAGTAAAAATTAAAAATCCAAAGTAAATAATTAAATTTTTATTTTAACTGATTATACAAAAAAACTATTATTAATTATTATTAACAATATTAATGTTAAAAGTACAATTAGTTGCATGTTGAAGGTTTATGGCCGATTTCCAATGATTTCTTAGCAACGTCGATGATGGTTCGCTGCTCGATGTTAAGACGAAATCGTGTTTTAGCTGATTGAACAGCGTCTGTGGAACAGTATATTTAATCTGGCTTCTTAAGAGTTTTTGGCTTGTTGCAGTTTAAATTTTTTTTACTTAACCCCTTTTTGTAACCTGTTAATTCTTCAATGTATCCCTCGGCTACCGTTGTCGATTTCTAACCGCCTAACCGCTTTATATCTATGAGTCCTTTTCCGGAATTTGCAAGTAACGTTGCAGAAGATCGCCGGAAGCTGTGGCTGGTATATAGCTCTGGATTCGACAACTTTAAAAATGCTGGTATCTCAGAAGGCATCTTCCCAAATGTATTGATCCCAACGCATTGCTGTGTGCAAATTCCCCTTTTGAAATATACGAAAAACCGTTGATGCGTTGTCGGTGGTCGTGATGCTATATACTTCCGATATAAGAACAAATACTTTCCGTCGTTAATCTCTTCAGACAGGACGAAAGTACGTGAGGTATAGTTTTTTGCGTCTGGAATCTTCACAACAATTAGGTTGCCTTTGTACTCGATGTCGGATGTTTTCATTTTTGCGAGTTCTTCTCGTCTGCAGGCGCCAGCAAGTCCAAAAATGGTCGCAATTTTTATCAAAAGATATATTTCATCAAGTGCTTCATTAATAAATAATATAGATATTTCTTGTTTTGAAAAAAATCCTTGACTCTTTTGGCCGAAAGCCTACATTTTGTCTCTTATTAAATGCTGCTAACTTATAAAACTTGCCGATATCTACATTTTTCTTGATCTTTAAAACACTTTTCAACATGAAGTATTTCGACCATAAAGTATTTGGACTAAATTCCTTGCTTAATTTGAGAAAATAGGCTAAAAGTACCTCCTCTTTTAAAGTTCTAACGCCCTTTTCTTCACACCATGTTTCAAATGAATTATACTGTTTCTCGTACTTTTCTTTTAATTTTGCCGGCAGGAGCTCTAAGTTGGCCAAACTTGCGGCTTTTAAAACATCGTCTGGCAATTCTTTCTCCATTCTTAGAAACTTATTTTAAACTTTTTACCGAATTTTCTGATGCTTCCGTAACATTAGAAAATATTTGTATTTGATTGCTGCAGCAACAAGGAAAATTTTTTGATTTTTTATTGTTTAGTATGGTGTCTATGAAATACATGGTGCATGGAAAAATATTGAAATGATAATAAAGAAAATTGATATGGGATATTTACTGAGCGCCAAATGTACCTAAAATTCAATAAAGCACAATAAAAGAATATGTAGAACCCTTTTTCTTAATACAGGGTGGCCGGCCATATTTTGACCCATTTTAATCGAGAATAACTTTGGAACAAATAAAGGTATCAAGATGCGGTTTTTGCAGATGCACTTATATTTCTTTAAAGTTTATTCTCGTACCTTCACGATTTTATTGTGACATTCCATTAGCTCAAAAACAAAATGGCCGATTTTCCATTATAGGACAACTATGTTATTTTAAATGGAACACCCTCTATATGTTTCTATATTTTCAAAATTTAATCTTTCCCCTTTAAAAAAATGTAACACAAGCTATGGTTATCTCAAAAAACAACGTATTTATTGACCTTCGAAAAATTGACTGCATGTCGACCAACAATATTATTTAACAATTAAATTACTTATTACTTTTTAAAAAACTACTGTAAATGTTGAAAATGCCTTCCGGCGACTTCGACGCACTTATTTAAATTCGAAAAAAACTTATTAAAACTATTGACTAAAAATTCTTCAGGAATATTTTCTATTATGTTTCGGATGTTAATTTTTAATTGCTCTAAATTTTGGGGAAGTGGACTATAACACCTCTCTTTCACATATCCCCACAGAAAAAAATCTGGAACAGTCAAATCTGGTGAACGAGGTGGCCAGGAAATAGGGCCTCCTCTTCCAATCCACCGGTTTCCAAAAACGTTGGTCAGTGAATCCTTGGTGATGTTAGCATAATGTGGTGTAGCCCCATTTTGTTGAAAATAGACGAAATTCAATAGATTTTCTTCTTGCAATTGGGGATAAAAAAATTATTTCCAGCATATCAACGTAAGTCCAAGAGGTTACAGTTGGTTCATGAAAAAAAATGGCCCATAAATTTTTTGCTTTGACATACCACACCAGACTGTGACTTTTGGCGAATCTCTAACGTGTTCGTTATATTGTCGAGGATTTTCTGTTGCCCAAAACCTGCAGTTATGCTTATTTACTTTTCCATTGAGGTGAAATGTGGCTTCGTCTGACATTATTAGTCTATCCAAAAAATGTATATTGTTCCTTACTAAATTTTGAATTCTCTGGCAAAATTCCACCCTTTGTGGAAAATCAGTTTCTTTTATTTCTTGTAACATTTGGATTTTGTATGGCTTTAATTTAAGTTCTTTTTTCATGATTTCTTGTACTGTAGTTTTAGGAATATGGACTGAACTTGAGATTTTTCTTGTTGACAATGTTGGATCTTCCTGAGTTATCTCCAGAATTTGTAAAGTTTTATTTAGCAAATTCTCACTGTTTACTAATTTCTTTTTACGGGCTAAAGATCCTGTACTCCATAATTTTCTGTACCAGATTTTAATTGAATTTTTTGTGGGTGGAGCTTTATTAAACATGTTTCTAAATCTTCGCTGGGTTTCTTTTACTGATTTGGTTTCGGCAAACATAATAACACATTTTCCTTTTTCGCTTAACGAGAACATTTTGCGCTTCCTAATTAAAATAACTTGTCAAGCCTCATTGTCAATGGCTGACAATGAGGCTTGTTGCTGTTATGGAAACGAGATAACTTTGTTTCCACAGGCGACTTTTCAAAAAATCCTTTTAAAATAATATTCCTATTCGACATACAGTCAATTCTTTGGAGGTCAATAAATGCGTTATTCTTTAAGATAACCATAGCTTGTGTTACATTTTTTTAAAGGGGAAAGATTAAATTTTAAAAATATTGAAACATATACAGGGTGTTCCATTTAAAATAACAAAGTTGTCCTATATCGGAAAATCGGCCATTTTGTTTTTGAGCTAATGAAATGGCACATAAAAATGGTAAAGATACGAGAATAAACTTTAAAGAAATATAAGTATATTTGCGAAAACCGCATCTTGATATATTTATTTGTTCAAAAGTTATTCGCGATCAAAATGGGTCAAAATATGGAGGGCCACCCTGTATTATTTCATCCAGAAGTTATTAATAGAATAAAAAATCGACCATAAATACGGCAAATATGCAGAACGAAAATGCGTGCGCAAAGTAAGTAAAAATAAATTTTCGTTCGTAATTGTTGTAACTTACCCACCTTTTTTAAAGATTATTTTGTTTGAATCGTAAAAAAATATCAGTAATTATTGAAATAAAGTTTATTATATTAATTTCATTTGGTACACAATAACGAGCAATATACCTTAAAATTAATAAGGAACAAAATGTTTGATGCCAATGAAATTTAATTTTTTATAAAGTTATACTTTATACTAGTATTGTACATATAAAAATCTCCTATATTTAGTACCACTGTTGTCTATAAGGTTTTACAGGTATTACATTTTATTATATTTCATTATTTTGCCACAGAGATTTTATTGACTTTAAACAACTCTACTATTTCATCTTTCTGAGCTCTACTACAAGATTGCGCTTTTTCTTTTAAAACATTTATTCATTCTTCTTTTTAAAAATAACACTCAAATTCACGAAATCAGTGGTAAGCAATTGAAATTTTTTATAAGTTATGTTCACTATTTGCTTTTTTAATGGCTTTTTATGATTTAATTTTTTTTTATATCTTGGGACAGTCCACGAAGGCGGATGCCTAAGTACTAACGTACCGTGGGTGTCTTCAGTGTGGTGAGAGGGAGTTTGTTCACACGGGACTTAAATTTTTGGAGATTGGGAGGAGAAGGAAAAACTTCTTCGGGCAGCAGGTTCCATAGTCTTGACACTCTAGGAATAAAGGAACGAAGAAAGCGGGAAGTTCGGGGCCTCTCTAACTGAACTGTAAAAGGATGCATAAAAGTTGCACTACGTGTTGCTCTGTTGGGAGCTGCCAGAGAAGGCATAATACTGGCCAATTCCTCTGAGCAGAAGCCATGAAAATACCTATAGAAGAGCGACAGATCCCCTACAGCTCGACGATGGGCAAGAAGAGGAAGCCTTTCTGTGAGCGTTGGATCATTAATAAGACGAACAGCTCTTGAATGGAGTCCAGAAGGCTAAGTGTTGTAGGGGACGCCATTCTCCAGACATGAGAACAATATTCCAAAGGGGGTCTGATTTGGGATACATACAGAGTGTACAGATTGGAAGAAGAGAAATATTTTCTGGCTCGAAAGAGGAATCCAATCTTTTTTGAAGCTGCCGAAGCTATGGATGAAATGTGTTTGTGCCAGTTGAGGTTATTCTCAAAAGTAACGCCGACTAGATTAAACGACTCTTTGTTCTGCAGAACTTGGCCGCTCATATGTAAGGGATGAGCATTCGCAGACTTTTTTCGCGACAGCGAACATGACTGTGTTTTTGAGGCATTAAACTGAACACGATTTTTGGCGCCCCAATCCCAGATAAGTTTGAGGTCTTGTGAAAGAGATATCTGCATTGACCTGCGCTTGTTTTCGAAATCAGAATTACACGGTGGATTAAGAAATTGAATACTAGAGTGGAGGGTACTATCGTCAGCAAAACTATGAATGGGATTGATTGTGGAAGAGAGAAGATCGTTAATGTGTAGAAGAAACAGCGTGGGTGCCAGCACTGAGCCCTGGGGCACCCCAGCATTTATTTGGTAGAAGCTGGAGGAATGACCATCTACACTAACTGATATACGTCGATTAGAAAGGAAACTGGAAAGCCAAGAGCAAAGCTTAGGTGGAAGACCGTAAGAAGGAAGTTCGTTAAGAAGCCCATCATGCCAGACCTGATCGAAAGCTTTGGATATGTCAAGAGCAACGATCTGGGATTCACCAAGAAACTCAAGGGACTTGTTCCAGTTGTGGGAGACAAAGGAAAGAAGATCAGCTGTGGATCTACTGTGACGGAATCCATATTGTCCATCATGTAAGATCTTATGTTTTTCCAGATACTTTAAGATTTGGGAATTAATGAATTTTTCCATTACCTTGCAAACAACTGAAAGAAGAGATATAGGTCTATAGTTAGAAGGGAGACTTTGGATACTTTTTGGGGACAGGTTGACACGTGCAGCTTTCCAACTTCCGGGAAAATGCCCGTGTCGTAAGAGATTCGAAAGAGGCGAGTTAAGATGGGTGCAAGCTCGGGAGCACATTATTTTAAGACGATTGCTGGTATGCCATCCAGCCCAGACGATTTTTTAGTATTAAGAGAAGAAAGAATACGCTTGATCTGTTTGATTTTAAAAATTATATCGGACATTTTATGAGAAACAGGGACAACTGTTGGAAGAGGAAGGTTAATAGGAGGATCAAGCGTAGAATTGGCAGCAAATTGTTTGGCAAATAGTTCGGCTTTTCCATTGGAGGTAGAGACAATTCCATCTTCAGAGATTAGGGGTGGAAAAGAATTTGTGCAAAAGTTCTGACTAATATTTTGGCAAAGGACCAAAAAGCTTTACGCCATTTGAGCAAAGAGAACTTTATCTTTTATTCGATTGTTAAAACGGTATTTTGCATCTGAGATGGTCTGATTATACTGATTTCTTGCTTCGATGCTAGCCTGTCGATTTTCGGGACTGGGGTTTTGAAGAAACTTTTTGTGGGCTTGAAGTTTTAAAAGTCTGGCTTTGTCACAGGATTTAGAAAACCACGGTTTGTGATTTGAAGTTATGGGTTAATTATCCACATTCACATTGTTGCCAAGTTTTGACGTTCAGCAAAATTTTAAATTCAAGATTAATACCAGCATAACACTTAAGAATGTGTTAAAAACGGGTAATTGAGACTCATTTGTGACTTTTGTCGATTTTGACATTTTTTAGTTAAGACTGGAGAATTGACCTACTGTTTACAATTTTGAGGTAACAGTCGCTTTTTAGATCCTTTTAGTTTACCCAGGCTACTTGTAATGGCAACTAGCCATTTTACGTAAAAATGTTTAGTGTAGTGAAGATGGTTAGTGTTCCAAAGA
>JAHBCN010017230.1:0-18500 GCA_019359885.1 Listronotus oregonensis | reverse complement strand
AATTTTATCAATTTTTGGGGCGGTTAAAAAAACCCCTCAACGACGGGAAAAAAAAAATGGTTTAAAAAAATTTTTTTAAAAGCCTAAATTTAAATTCTAATTAGCTACTCAAGGAAAATGCACTCATAACTTGTCTGGGGAAAGGGGGTATAGATAAAGCCATTTTTTTATCTAATGGCATTTTAAAAAAAACCCTTTTTTTTGTAGACAGGGTTGTATTTTTACTTTTAAAACTATGGGTATCGATAAAGCATTCTCCTTAAGGAATTTGAGTTTCCCATGATAAAAAAAACGAAAATAAAAGGCAAACACGCCACGGGATCATTTTAAAATACCAAGACTTTTTTGGCGTAAGCGTTTTTTTTTTAAATGCTAATAGCTCTTTACAAGGTTTCGTTTAAAAAAAAATTAAAAAATGTTAGTTAGGGGGTTGAACTATAATGAGAATCAAAGTTTAACATACATAATGAGTAATGTATTCCCTGAGACCAGGAGGGTTTTTTGGGGATAGAAAAAAACCGTAGGCAGAACTTGGTCTAATTTTTCCCCCAAATTTAAAGAGTTCAAAATTTTTGGGAAAAAAGAAATTTGGGCCCCTTTTTTAAAAAAAATAAAAAAAAGAAACTTCCTTATTTAAAATAATTTTTTTTGGGTTTTTGGTTTAATAGGAATACTTTATAAAACTTTTAAACTGGAAAAACACAAAAAAATTTTTTTAGATGAACAAAAGAAAACCAAGCAAACAAAAGCAAAATTTTGGGGGGGTTTTTTTTAAAATTTGGGAAAAAAATGGTTTGGGGTAGCATTAATACTGTAGAAAAAAAAAACCAAAGGTTTCCCCATTCCCAACGTTTACCAAATGCGATTGAATATAATTTTTTTTTTTTAAATCGGTTAAAAAAAAAGGGGTTTTTTCCCTAAAAATTTTAAAAACCAGGAAGTATTCCCTTTTATTTTTTTAATTCTAAAATATTAATTTTATAATTTAAAATTTTATTTTTAAAACCCCCCCTGACTTTAACATTTAAAAAATCATTTTAATTTCCTACAATCCCCTTTTTTTTAAAGTAAAAAACTGAAGTACTCATACTTGCAGTAATTTTAGGGAATAGAATGACAAATTATTAATAAAGTCAACCTTATTTTTTTTAGGAGAATATTTTTAAAATCAGAAAAATAAATGTAATAAAGCTTTTGAGAAAGCTCTCCATGTAGATGCGAAACGTAAAGAAATATTGTTGTTTTAAATAATAAAGAAAACCTCATACCCAAAAAATAATTAAAAAAAAGAAGATATTGACATTATTAACTAAAGTAATAGAAGTCATGCATTTGCATCCATGCCTTAATCAGGAACAATTTAAGTTTTCTTTTGTCTAAACTTTTCTATGTATCTTTTTTTATTTCTTAAGCAATTTTTAAGACTTAATAAAACTCTATGATAACATTTGAAAATGGGATTTATACCTAAACTCTCTAAAGGATAAGTAAACTCTGTCTGACAGTTGTAAAGACTCTATTAGGAAACTTTATCCCAATCGATTTCGAATTAGTAAGAAAACCTTTACGATGTCAGCAAGTAAATTTGAAAGTCAAAGGATTTAGTAGATTTGGGTGGAAAGAAAAAAATCTGTTTGCTTGCATTAGGCGCCTTTGTCATTATGAAATACTTCATCAGATTGTTTCGCCTTTTGTAACGAAATTCTACCCTGGACTATTTAGGCTTAAGTTAGTTAGTGTTGCCCTATGAATTAATAAAAATTTATTAATTCTAATTTCTAAAACTAAAAAAATATTCCTCAAATATGTTTTATTCGTAAACACAAAATTAATATACCGAAAATTAGTGGCATGCTAGATCCGCTCAAAAATCAAGACAAATTAACTCATAGTATTCTATTTCAGCAAAAAACAGCCAGCACACAGGTTAGAATTAAGGCGAATAAATATATATATATATATATATATATATATATATATATATATATATATATATATATATATATATATATATATATATATATATATATATATATCGTGTCCGCATAAGGAGAACCAGTACGTATCTCCGAAACGGTAAGAGAGAGGTGGGTAGTTTAAATTTTGCAAGTTTTAATTAGTTTATTTCAAAACCTGAAAAAATTCCTAAAAATACGTTCTTAATTCAACTTTTTGCGCTTTGTGTATTGGTGAAGTCAGAAAATTCCTTAATAGTGTTCGTTTTAATCCATGATTAACTTTATTACCGCCCTGATATTTATTTTTTTAAAACCCTTTATTATCCCAATCACAAAAATGTATAACACAATATTAATTTAACAAAAATGTAACGCCCCGATAAGAAATGATGTGCGTTCCTTGTCTAACTCATTGTCTCTTATGGAAAATAAGTTTATTTAACAGAAAAATATCAAGTGTTATACCTTATTGTAATTAGAATTAAAACTGTTTAAAAAAAATTGCAACAAACAATTGAGGGCCGTATTTAAAAAAATAAAGTTGACCATGGTTTAGCAAAAAAGAAATGTCGTAAAAAAAATTTGAATTGCCAATAGTATTTTTAGATTTTTTCTAGTTTATAAATAAACTTCGTAAAAAAATAAAAACAAAAATGGAAAATTTTAGTCTTTTGGCCATATTTCTGGAAGTACAAAATAGAACTTTAATTTGTCAACAGTATATTATTAAGCTCCCTAATATGCAATTCTCGCTACAAATTTAAACTACCCACTCCAGTTGTCTTTACTGTTTCGGGAGAACCCTTATACTGGCTCTCCTTATCTTGCACATGCTGTCCTGATGTATCAGTTTACTCTTCATATTAAAGATAACTGGGACAAACAGTAAAAATTAATATTTAGCTTTTAAAAACGTAAAATGCCAAAGAAGACTAGGATAAAAACACAATATAAATTAAATTAATTTTTTAGGTTATCAAGTGTTTAGTTCTTTTCGTGTTTTAAATATCTTTTCAAATTACTTACGTTGTGTTTCCAAATAACTTTGTAAGCAAGGGGATTTGCGTTAACCTTGCATTCAAAGTAGACATCATCGTGCTCCTCAATATCATCTGGATTAAGGTTGGATCCAAGAGTAAGATGAAGTATGGGAATATCTAAAAAGTAATACATATGTTACACAAGTTGATGTTATATTTGTTGTTAGGGAAGGTGATATAATGAACATTTTTCTATACAAGTAAATAATGCATTAAAGTATCGTTGGTAAATTTTAAGGTTTCTTTAATTTTATACATATATATTATATTATTAAATTTATTTATATTAAAAATTTTTAAGTACCAACTAAACAATATTCGTTATACGTGCATTATTTAAACTTATTGCCTCTGCTCTGCAAGCAAAAAAAAATATTTATTTAATTAATTTTTCCTTTATGTGTTAATTATTAAATGTTACTAAAAAATTTGATAATACCCTGTAAAGCATATGATATAATATACATTTTTTGAAAATTATATTAAACAGTTTGTTTTAGGGGCGCTTTATTTAAAACAGATAATTGGTGAAGCCCTAGAAAAATAAAGAAAAGAAATATATTATTGGTAAGGCAATTGTATACTGAAAGAAAGAAAGAAAGAAATCAAGAAACCAAGAATACATTTTTTATATCTGAGTCCATTAAAAGAAAACCGTACAAGGGTTGTTCGCCGGTGTCACACTTAAATTCAGCGACACAAAAAAACCCCAGGGGTCGAGTTTCTTTTCTTTTTCGCGTAAATTTCGAGAGAAGCCACACACAGACGTTCATCAGCAACTCTGAGCTCCAGGTCGGCTGTGGGTCAATTTAAAGAACATAATCGGGATCAGCGACCATGAAAACCACAGAAAACTTGGTTTGAGTCAATTCCGAGTCTTATTGATGATGTTATGTGATTTTCTTAAAGTGACTTAAAAAAATGCATTTTTTAAATTAATGCACTTTTGCTTGTGTGTAAGTTTGTATAAGATACAGAGTAGATACATTTTTTCAATGATTTTAGGGAGAAAATGCAAAAACCCTATTTTAATTCGTCTTAGTGCAAAAATTTCCGAGATTTTGGTTGTTTTGGTGCTTTATTTCGTGGACTAATAAGTAGTCAAAAAAGTAATGTCTGGCAATACATTTTTGATAACTTATGTAATAATAATAACATTACTTTAAAGTCGTCCCGGACTTATTAACCATGGTTTTCTTTACAATTCTAATATTATAAAAATGTTTTTACTTAGTATTGCTATAAAAATAAATGGAAAATCACTTAAGGAGAAGGACTCATCCTTATCCTTGGGGTTGCACATGGACTCACAGTTAAAGTGGATCAAACATACAGATAACTTATGCACAAGATTATCTACCAAGTGTTACGTTCTGCGTGAAATCTTCGCAATTTTGTAGACATTGACATTTTAAAATGTACGGTTTACGCACAGGTTTATTCTGTTATAAATTACTGTATTATTTGTTAGGGAAGTTCAGCAGGTGTCAAGGATATCTTTTTAGTTCAAAAACGCATTATAAAAACTATTCTTTTTAAATCTCAAAGAGACTCATGTAGAGAACTTTTTAAGCAACTACAGATTTTAACAATACCATCTATGTATATTTTGTCTTGTGTTTTACATATTAAAGAAAACACACACTTAACTGTTAGGTTTTCGGACAGGAACATAGCGTACAACCTGAGAAATACATCCGATATCTTAATAACACAACACAAGTTGCGTAATTATGCCATCCAAACTGTATAACCACCTGCCCCATGACATTAAAACCATACAGAGCATTTCAGTCTTCAAATCTAAAGTTAAACAAGTTTTACTTAAACATAGTTTTTACTCTGTAGCTGAATTTTAAATTGTATTAATTTGTAGGTGGGTTGGTAGATTTACATTTGTGTATTTTTTTAGTGTTTTATTATGCATTTTTAAATGGATTCTGTTGACGTTTTCTATGCATACATGTATGTTTAAGGAAATAAAGAATTTTGAATTTGAATTTGAATTTGAAATAATTATAACTTTATAGCATAAATGGCTCTTAAGATAAATTATTATAATTTTTTAACACATAAAGAAAGAAATATCCTAGTCAAAAACTATAAACATCTACAAGTCTATATTTTATTTTCCAGTTTTTTTTATTTGCCTAAACTTAACACAAAGAAATTTTATTTTTAAAGGCGTTACATACAAATATATGATATTTGTATTAAAAAAATATATTTATTTCCTTGGTACAGCGAAAAATTTTTATGTTATATACATCTTTTTTTTAACTAGCTAACAAACTTAAAAAAGATATTTAGGAGAAATTAAGAAATAGGTTGAACAACACGAATATTGTTTACTAAATTTTAGCATTTATGAAAAGAAAATAAATACAGTATGGCATTATATTAGCAAAGTTACTTTAAAACTAATAGTTTTAAATCTGTAGTCTTGTAAAAATACATACAAAAAACTATCTGATTTTCTTTTAGGGGGCTCTATTCTGGTCTACTAAATAGTGTAGTAGTAAACTTAATTTTTCTTTCTTTTAAAAAATAGTCCATTTTGAGTCTAAAAGAGCTTTTTAATACTGAGATATTCGTGCTTTCGTATTGACTACTTTGACACAAAATATGTCTTACTATATAATTATTCTTCGTTTCTCATGATTATCCTACCCTTTAAGGTTATTTAGAAAATAAAACAAATGAGTATTATAATATAAGTACAGGGTAGGTCTATGAAGTGAGACCCCTGTATATTGCTTTAACTATTTAAATAAGGAAAATGTTTTATACAAAGCATTTTGTTTCTGCTGCTCTATATTTTGCAAACAACGTCATGTATACAGGGTGTATCAAAAGTCTGTACAAAGACAAAGTTCATTTTTTTAAATGACTCCCTATATTTTTTGTTACATCTTTGTTTTCTGTATAATATTTTAAATATTTTTTATATAATATCATATTTATATTGAATTGTTTACGAGATATTCGCATTTAACATAAATTTGAAAGAAACAAATCCGCTCATCTCTTTATGCCGTTTTATGATTTTATGGTTTCAGCAGTTTTTGACAGTGGCATAACAAACAAAGTTACTAGCTAAAGATGTCAAAACAACAGTTTTGATGTTATGGAAAATAATAAGAGACGGTTGCAAGTTTGCATAGATCAAAACGGAAATACTTTTGAACATTTAGGAATATAGATCATATATGTTATTTTGTTGCTTTTATTAAACTGTTAAAAAAATGTTAATCTTTGTTTTTTATTGTTAAAGGTTCAGCATATTTTTGCTCGTCATATAATATCTAATTACTTGTTTATTGATACTATGGCTGTTTTGTCAGCTCCAAAAACAGCTGAAACCATAAAAACGTAAAGATAAGCGGATTTTTTCCTTCCAAATTTGTATTTAAATGCGAATATTTCGTAAACAATTGAAAATGGGGATATGATATGCCAGATAAAAAATACCTAGAATTTTATGCAAAAAACAAAAATGTAACAAAAAAATATAGGAAGTCATTTAAAATTAACTTTGTCCTTTAACGGACTTTCTGATACACCCTGTATACACAACGTTGTTCGCAAAATATAGAGCAGCAGAAACTAAAATAGTTTTGTATAAAACATTTTTCCCCAATTTAAATAGTTAAAGCAATAAACGGGGGTCTTACT
Organism: Listronotus oregonensis; assembly: GCA_019359885.1. NCBI lineage: Eukaryota > Metazoa > Arthropoda > Insecta > Coleoptera > Curculionidae > Listronotus > Listronotus oregonensis. Next base: position 11,827 of record JAHBCN010017230.1, on the reverse strand, counting down.
TTACAGACTTATCCTATATAGTCGCAAAATAAAAATAATACTCAAGTTGAAAATTTTCAGAAACTTTTTTAAAAGAACTGGGTCTCCTGACATCCTGAACTTTACCATATAATGCAAATTTAAGTAAACAATTCATTATTATTTTTCCCAAACATAATATTAATTTTATAAATTCACAGTATCTACACGTTCTCAAAATCGGCACCTTACTATATTAGTAATAACATAAGCTTCTAAAATTTTTAATTTGATTTAGAAAACGAAACTATTAAAAAAAGGAAATCAAAATTTCAAAAGTGTAATTTAAAAAGTAACATCTATTAGGATAAAGTAAAAAGGCGATAAAACTTACAGTAGACATTGTTGTAAGCTGGTTTCTTCATTCCTTTTTTGACCATTGATTTATAGCTCGGCAAGTTAAAGTTCGGCCATTGTCTTGTCGAGTTGGAATAAAGGTTAAAGAGTTGAGGTAGTAGAGTTACCATCGTCAGCGTTCTGAATCAAAATAAATTTAGCTTAATAAAGGTATTTGTTTGGGTGGGACATTTAAAACATATAATCTATATTTAAAAATCATTCATCTAAAATTTAGTGTTGTTAATTAAGTAGATTTGTTTTTAACAGTTATCTAAAAGAATACTTTTAAAGATAGGCTGCACATGCCATTTTTTATTTAAGTATTTTACTGAAATAAAACATACCACGTTTTATGTTTTTTTAACTGAAACTTAATAATATTTTATTTTTATATTTAAAATTACACTTGCATTATCTTTGACTAGCTATGACTTTTAACGGAAATAAAGAACTGCACCTAGTTTTTTTTGTATTTCATTTCCTATTAATCCAATTCTTTTGTAAGTTTTTAATATATTTAACAACCAAATTTGATTTTTTTTAACATGTATTTTTTCTCAAAAAAACAATAGGTTTGAAATATTTAAAACTAGCGTTTAACTACCTTATTTAAATGTATACGATGGTTTGTATTTTAAATTTATCATATAAAGTTTCGTGTTTATTAAAAAATAAAACCATGTTTAATACACTTTTAAAATTTACTCCCATATAAAAATTTAATTGTTGTTTAATTTACAACATTAAAATATATTTTTAAAATATGCTGTTTTTGTTTTTGATTTACCGTTTTTGTAAATATAGAATTTATTTAAAGACCTTAAAGTTGCTTGTTTTATATAATATTTACTTAAATAACATTATGGTTACTTTGGTTTTAGATATATGTTTCTACAAATAAAATATACACGTATGACTAGGGTAGTTTAAAAATAATAATTAATCTTAAAATAATTTAATAACAAAATACAAAAAAATATAACTTTAAACACGCTAATCTTTAGGATCTCTGTCAAACTGTTACCTAAAATTACTTAAAAGACAACTTTTTCATTATTTAGGAAAATGGAACTGGTAATAACTTTGTAACGTGAACCTAATTTTTTAATACCTGGGGCCTTTTATTTTAAATATTAACTTAAATATATCATACCTACAAAAAACATGTCTTTTATTACTGCATTAAAAAATATTCTTTAATACCAAATTATTTAAAAAGTGTTTCAAAAAATTAACTTTTTGTTGCAGGTGTGACCTGTCACCTGTGTTGCAGTAAACTAATTAAATTATAGAAAAAATGTCCAAGTAAAGGGCATCTTATGGTCGGTGCATAGTTTATAAAACAACAAACAAAAGTATTAGTACTTCTTTGTAGTATACGACTTATACTAAGTTTTATCTTATTTTTTTGAATAAATGTTAAATAGGTGCTGCTGTTTTTGTATTTTCTAAAAAAGGTACAATTTCACAAAACAAAATATCCTTGCTAGCAGAGCTGTCGCAATTACTTTTAAAAAGTAATTCAATTACAATTATCAACTACTCTTCTAAGTAGTAGGAAATTACGATTACCAAATACTAGCATGTTAAAAGTAATTCAATTATCAATTAAAATCTTCAAAGTAATTAAATATTTTAGTAATTACTCTATTTAAATTACTACATTCAGAGTGTCCCTAAAGGGTCTGCACAACGCTCTACCAGATACAGTACAAATCCAAAAATAGGTCGATTTAACTAGAATTGTCTTAGTCCAGTGGTTGATTATAACCGATATACAGGGCGATAAAGTTTTAAAATAAATTACACTTTTCTTAATATTTCTCGATCACTTTAGCTATTATTACGAAAGTTTGTTTCTGGGGGTTTTTGAAAATAAGAAATTTAAATTTATTGACGATTTAGTTGTATTTCATAGAGGGCGCAAGTTCAACATTAAATGACTCTAAAGTATTTTTTTTTATTCTACCCCAAACATCAACAACAGATTTTTTCACAAAAAAGTATAAAGATGGTGGTGTTAAGCATCAATCCTCGGATTCAAAGTTAGCCCGCCGTGTTTTAAGATGTTTTCCACTGCCAAAATTTAGGCAGCTTTTCTATAATGAAAGGTAATTAAATTTTTCGTAGTAATTCAATTACTTTATAAGTAATCGAATTACTTTCCAAATATCAACAATTCATTTTTGTATTTGTGAAAATTAATTACCAATTACGATAACATTATTCTATTAATTAATAATCAAAATACAATTACCTTTTCCAAAAGTAATTAAAGTAAAGTAATCTAATTACTAAGAAGTTATTGAATACGATTTTTTTAATTACTTTTTAATTCAATTACCGACAGCTCTGGTTGCTAGAACAGAAGACAACATTTTTAAACACATATAGCAAGCAGGACTACAAGGAAAGCGTAAAGCGGGCCTAAAACTGTATAAATAACTCCTTACCGTTATCGTCATATATTATACTTGGGAGGCTTGGAGCTCTTTTCCATCCATAATCCAGGTAATTTGGCCGGCGGTCGTGAACCGGAATAAGTCTGGCAAGGAATCTCGTATTTCGTTCTGCACTAAAGGGCTGATTGCTGCTTTAAATTTCAGTTAGGAGCGGACGAACTGAAGCAAAGGAAAAACATTTTAAGATAATTAAAATATTTATTATATGAGTATTTAATCTGCATTTCTACTGTCATCATTGTAGAAAATGGATTTAAGTCTTTTACATTTTTAAGTGTTTACTAGGAATTGCATTTTTAATGTAACACAGTACCTTTAATTGTACAACCAGTTTCTGCCAAAAAAAACGTGGTTAAAGTAGATAATTCTGTGTGTACTACTACTTTACTTTACCCAACCAATTCGAAAAGTATGTATATGATAATATAAACCAATGTATACAAAGACTCTATAAATATTAGGCTTAAAATACTTTTCCATGGTTCATCACTTTATTATTTTATAAAGTATTTTAAAACGGAAAATGTGGTGGCAAGCTGCACGTACCCTACCCAATGACTCTAGCTGACACAACAGTCCAGAACATCCTTTAGCCATTTTCGTCAGTTAGTCTGATAAGTATTTTTAAGAATTTAAAATAATATTATTATTTTGTTGTTTAAAAGTGTTCAAAAAAATGTAAGTATGATAATCAAAAAATTGTAAAATAGACTTTTTTAAAAAAGAAATGTTTAGTTCTCTAACGTAGCAAAATTAATTGCCAGAAATGGGATCTCTCAACGCAGCAATAAAAGACCTGCAGTGGATAATCATTCTTTAAGGGCAGAAACAAAAAATCAACCAATCAACTACCGGACGAGGACGAAAAAACATCTGGCTGGCAACCTCTAAAATCTGCCCTGGAAAAATTCCGCTGTAAGTGTGCAATTATACAATTTATACACTTGTATTGTTGTCAAGATAACTCTAGATATTTACATTTTTCTTTTTTTCCCATTGATTTACAAGAAACCAATTTGGTTTAGGTCCTGGGGAATAGACTTTATGACCCGCAGATTGCACAGAATCGATTGACCTTTACAAACGTGCAGATCACCTACCTTATCAACATATCGGTGACAAGTCGAACACAGATTTTAGAATATAAAATAAAATAAAAAATGTAAATTAAACAATAATTAAACCTAAATTATCTCAAGAACTCCGCACAATTCTTATGAAAAATGGGTATTGGTCAATTTTTTGGAAACTATAAATTAATAGCTCTCCACACGCTGATCAAAAATCTCATGGGTACGAAACCCAATAACCCTTCATGCATTTGACTAATTATTGGTTTATTGCTCTTTCAAAGTATTTTATGCTGTGGTCGAACCTATAGCCATCCACACAGTACCAACACTTAAGCCTGACATCCCCTAAACATTCACCTACCCCCTCAGCCTTCCCACCACCGATCAGAGCCTGCCATGTGACTTTTCGCTATTTACTTAGAGGTTGTGAAACCGTTTGATCGTGAATTTCCTAACCCAGCCATCTAAATGATCACTCCCCAAAGCCTGCCATATAACTTTTTCCTGCTGAGTGGTAAAGTCGTTTGATCCTGAATTCCATCCCAAGGACAACTAAACGATCAGTACTAAATACTCTTTGACCTCCATAATTGACTTCGCCCCCAACATAACCCTGTAACAAAGAATGGCAAATGACTTTTCCCTGCTAAAGGGTTGGTAGGTACAGCGTGGGGTGGGGACGGGCGTTCAATTGTGTGGGTCAAAGGGTATTGGGTAGTGATGTTGACCTGGTCCTAAGATGGATTTCATAATAGTAAGTAGGGAAAAGTTACATGGCAGGCTATGGTATGGGGGGGTGAGTGGAAGATGGAATTTCGATTGTTGGATTAAAAGAGTATTAGATTGTAATCGTTTATGTGGCTTTTTTGCAAAATTCACGATCAACCCGTTAAATACGTGGTAAGCCACTTCACCAATAATCAGTCAATTGCATCTTCCTGACTCTGGGGGTTATTTTGGAATTTCAAAAAAAGTGGCCAAAACCTATTTTCCATGAGGATTGTGCAAAAACCTTTTGCTCTAAAAATTTTATGGAAATTCTTGAGAGCTTTTATATTTAAATATATGACGTAATGTCACAAATGGCTTAATTAGATTAATTTTTTTCGTTAGGTACAGGGTGATCAGTTAAGGGTAGCGAGCGGCCATATCTCATAAGATATTGGTCGTATAGATTTGAGAAAAAAAATCATAATAAAAGTCGCCAAGAGAAATTGCTGGAAATTATTTTCGATTTTGTCAAACGTCCGCTAGAGGGCGTAACAACCCACACCAAGTAGAAAAATGGGATTTTTTATAGAAATTTGTCTAATGAAATTTTATAATTTTCGCCATTTCCCCTTTTTTTTAACTAAAACGTTTTATTTTATTAAATCAAAATAAAAACGTGGGGAAGTTAATTGTTTTTTAAACAAACCAAGATTTTCCCTTTCTTTTGACCGTTTTAGCAAACTTAGGCTCATATGAAAAGTATAATTTGCACTAAAAACGCTTATTTGGTTTTGAATTTTTTTTTATCCCGCAGGGGTTAACTGAAATAGCAAATTTTTGATTTAAAAAAAAAAAAAAATGATGTATAATAATTTTTATATATTTAAAAGAGGGTAAATTTCTTATAATTTAATGAAAAGAATTTTTATTACCTTTTTAAACGTTGATAGAAAAATATAATTTTATTACTTAAAAAAGGCCCCACTGTTTTTTATCAAAAAAAAAAAACGTTTGTAACGCTTATTAGTTGCTAACAAAAGAACCTTTTTTATTTTTTCGTTAGAAAGGGGGTTTGGGTTAAAAAATAAATAGGTTTACATACTGTTACCTTATAATTAATTATCAATGTAAACAGTATTAAACCTTTTTATTTTTTAATCAAAACGTTTCTAACGAAAAAATCAAGAGGTTCTTTTTTGTTAAACTAATAATTACAAAACAATTTTATTTTGATAAAAACAGTGGGGTATTTTTATGTAATAAAATTATATTTTAGTCAATATCAACGGTTTCAAAAAGGGGATAATAAATTTTTTCATTCAATTATAAAAGAAATTTCTTTTAAAAAATATAAAAAAATTTAAAATACCATTCATTTGTTTTTTTTTTTTTGAAAAAAAAATCAAAATTTGCTACCATTTCATTCCCATTTAAAAAAATAAAAAATTCAAACCAAATCTTTAGTGAAATTATGTTTCTTTTCATATGATTAAGTTTAAAAATTGGTCAAAAAAACGTGAAAATCTTGGTTTGTTTAAAAAAACAAAAAAATTTTCCCACCGCTTTATTTTATAGATAGAACAAAAAAGTTTTAGTCAAAAATGTAGGGAAATGGTCAGTAAATATGAAAATGATATCATCGACACAGATTTAACTCAAACCAGATGTGAAAGTCGGGTCGGCTCGATTGAAGTTCTTGACTCGAGCAACACACAAAGGCATCGCTATAGCTAGAGGCATTCTTTTAACGGGCAGCGGCTACCTGCACTACTGAAAATCAGACTTTTTATTTTTAAGGACAGGAACGTATTGCACGAATCTGTCAAAATTAAAAGGTATGCAAATTAATAATGACTATTTTTAAGCTTCAGTATTGGAATATGTACTTGGGTTTAATATTAAAATACAGGGTGTCCGAAAAGTCTGGACTGGGTCAAATATCTCGAGAACGAAAGGTTGGATTTCCAAGATTGCAACTGAACTTTGTTTTTGACACAATCGTCTATCTAATTCTGATGTCAAAAACCACCCCCACTCCTCTTAAGGGGGTGAACGTAGGGGTGGTTTTATAATTTTAAATAGAAACCCCTATTTTTTTGCATTTTCGGATTCCTCAAAAAATTATGTGTTTGGCCCCCAATTTTCACCCCCAACCCACACCACCCCTTCACAGGGGATGAAAAAAAACGAAAAAAAAAGTTAAAAAAATAAAACTAAAACTGAACAGTTTAAATATTTAATTAAATCCGCAATAAAAATAAACATGTACAAAAACATGTTACCCAATCTCTTTCACCCCAACCCTCGCCACCCCTCCACAGGGGATAACAAAAATTATTTAAAAAAAAATGAAACTGAACATTCTAAATTCTTAATTAAATCCATAATTAAAATAAACATGTCAGAAAAATATGTGACCCGATCTAAAATTTTACTATTCAAACCTTGCCACCCTTTCATGGGGGATGACAAAAATTAAGAAAATAATATTGCAATAAAAAAAATTTTATTTTTATTACGGATTTAATTAAGAATTTAGAAGGTTCAGTTTCAATTTTGTTTTATTAATTTGTTTCATCCCCTGAGGGGGGTGGCGAGGGTTGGGGAAATTGAGGTGGGGTTACATGTCTATTTTCATTGCGGATTTAATTAAATATTTAAACTGTTCAGTTTTAGTTTTATTTTTTAACTTTTTTTTTTTTTTTCATCCCCTGTAAAGGGGTGGCGGGGTTGGGGGTGAAAATTGGGGGCCAGACACAGAATTTTTGAGGAACTGAAAAATGCAAGAAAATAGGGGTTCTATTTAAAATTATAAAACCACTCTTTACGTTCACCCCCTTAAGAGGGGCGGGGTTTTTTGACATAAGAATTAGATAGACAATTGTGTCAAAAACAAAGTTTAGTTGCAATCTTGAAATCTAACCTTTCGTTCTCGAGATATTTGACCCAGTCCAACTTTTCGGGCACCCGTATATTTTTCTTCAAGCGTCCAAATAATAACTTAGGCACAGCAGGAATTTTTTTTTTACACTAGAATATCTCCAATAAATCAATAATAGTAGAAATACCAATATTGTAATATTCAAATCTTACAACGCGTATTATGATAAAAATACCAATGTTGAAATATTCAAATTCTCAATTAATCACCCTTACAATATTCATAATTAATTTTTTTAAAGTTCTGACAATTTTAAGCGCATTATAATTTGAAAGTGTGATTATTATAGCAGCACGAAGCCAAGCTTCACGTCTAAAAAATGTCTATTGTGATTTTTGAATCTGAATAAATAAATCGAACTTACCTTATAGAGTCACTTGGAAGCGAAAAAAGTTATTTCTTTATTATTAGATGTACAGCATCTACATATGCACTTATAACCTGTCATGTTATAAAAGTCGAAAATAATAAATATATTAAAACTGACTTTACGCCCGCACTAGCCTCGTTTCACAGTAACTAGTAAACTAAACAGTTCAACGCACGCGAGAAACGGCTCCCGTACTAAATGATCCGCCGTTGAGCGGACCATTATAGTGGGGGACGCTGACCGTGCCGCCACGCTATGTTTCGTATAGTTTATTTCAGCTAAGATTTGAATTTAAAGCCGTTATAATTAATCATGGCGGACTATGATGTGTCATTATTTAGTTACTAGATATTTTCTTTGTTCAGGGTCGGATTAAGGTTTACTTGATTAAAATATCTTGTCACGTCCACATTTTTTTATTACATAGTCGACATTATGTTGTTCTTTGCTTAAAGAAAAATGGTGCTACACCAATTATTATGAATAAAATTGTTTTGACTCTGCGGCTAAAGTATAGCTTTTTCAGCCTTCTTATAGTCTTAAGTTATTTTTAGGCCAATATTGGAGTAGCCTAAACCCCAGAAACAGATTTAAGGCACCAACCCAAGCAGCTAGGGTTACCACCTGTAAAGTAAGGACATTAAAGAAAAGTGTGCCTGGGTAGGTGGGGGGGAGGAAGAGACAGGTTAGATGTAAAATTAAATACAAATTTGTGACTAAGTATAATATGGTTTATTTTTTATCAAAGACAAAGACAAAAAGTTAATTAATGTTAGACACCCAATCGGGCTTACACACGTCCAAAGGTTTGAGTACACTTTGCAAATCAAATAAATAATAACCAGGAAAACATAGGTTCTTTTAGCTGGACCAAGTTCTTCATTTTGCATATAGTTTTTAAGAAATTGTCTTCTTAATGAAGATACATGTGGTTTTTCCATCAATGCTCGGCGATTATTATCCGGTCTATAAGAAAAGCCCATACTTTTCAATAGTCTATAAAGACTTGTTTAACTGCCATCATATAGCTGCTTGTCACGAAGACGATTGTGTAGCGTTGGTAATGTCACATGTAATTCTACAAAACAAAACATAATTATATCGTTAAGTTAATGCAATAAAAATATTATAACTCAACACTAAAGTGTACGAAAACATAAAGAAAACAAATTTTACGTTTTTGTAGATTTCTAAAATTTTGGTATTAGCTGGAAGAATAGACCAAAGAGAACTTGGTTCATTTCCTTTACATGAATGTTTGAATGTTTTTCTTTGGACAACTATCTTTTTCTGTTCAGAGGTGATACAAACATAAAAAGCAATATTTAAACCTAAGGTGGTATTGTGTGAAGCTAAACAACAAAGTTCAATGTAGAAAACCCTCAAGCACTAAATGATGAAATTGGAGATGAATTTGCTCCAATAAATTTTTAATTGGTCGTGGAAGTATATTTATTTTTACCCCTTTGTAGGATAAAAAACCTAAATGCATAAAAAGTGATTTATGGCAAACTTAAATAAATACTACAAACGTAGGTAAATACACATATAACGAAGGTATTCACCAAGCACCTGTAAAAATTTCCTTCAATTAGTTGTTTACTTAGTATTACATTGTTACCCCAGGTAAATATTTTGTTAAAAAGTGTTTATTTACATTAAGAAAAAAATCTAATTAATTATTTAAAATTTTAAAAATATTAACCTCCGATTGTGCACTTGAAAGTAAAATAATTACTTACTTGCAGAATACATATCATATATTTCGTTTCGTATCTGTAAACTATCACCCTCTCTGATTTCTACCATAGGCCTCTTTCGACATAGTGTCAAGCAATCTTCTTTAGGTCCATTTTTATACTTTATTACAGACGGGACAGAAATCTTCAAAACTTTAGCCATTTCCTAATAAAATGTATTGATTAGTAGGTGTACTTATTTATATATATATATATTTTTTTTTTAATAAAAAAACAGATACTGAAAAATTTTAAATTATGAATATTATTTGAAAGCTGTAAAAATATTTCTTATATTTTAGCTTTTCTTTTTAGTATTATATAAACCTGTAGGTAAGATATCATCCAATTAGTGTTTTTTTTTTTAAAAAGTGCCACGATGGCAGTTTTAATAAAATTTGGTGCAGTCGCCAAAACATCAAAATTCGCTTTTTAATAATGGACATGGACATGAGTTAAGTTGTGAGAGTTTTATGAAGTTGGGAGCAAAAGTTTTAAAGTATTGTAAACTAAGGAACGCGTAGCTGTTTCGCTCCACGATTTATCGTTATTTGGAAAAATAGTCCATATGTCCGTCAAATTTGTACATGCCTTAATTTAACCAAGATGAATGTTAGATGTGGGCAAAGCATAAAAGTATGCTCCCTTTATCAAATCTTAAAAATGGCAAAATAAATAGAACAAATCCAGGTTATATCGCTTTTGTATTACCTTTCTTTTATTTTTATTTTACTTTTAATGAGAAAATGTTGCTAAAACAGGCGCTAACCTGTGACAAATTCACCTTTTATGAAAAAAAAAGAAATTTTTAAGCAAACGAAACTACCGTGTCCTGCTTTTACAAAAATAATTTTGTTCACCTCTAATATTCAAAACTGTTGAGGTTATTGTTTTAAAATAATAAAAAGGTAATCTCAACCAACCAAAACTAACCCAAAAAAACCAAAGATTACTTTAAAAAAATATTTAAAAAAGTATAAATACATTCGTAATTCTAGAATTCTACGACTTACTAATCCAATGCCTTATCCACTAATTTATTGAGGCGTTGTAAACCTACTTTCGAAAATTGAATATAAACGGCAAAAGAGAGTCTCGCCCCACCCACTTCTTGCATTTAGATTGGTTGAGCTAAAATCTATAAAAATTTACACATAAATTTAACATAAAAATGTTATTTTTAAAATAAAAAAATTTTAATGGCATTTTATATTATGAGTATAATTTACCTGAAGAGGGCTTAAATCACAGTGTTCTACAAAATAGTTTTTACAAATTCTTGGGCCAATTTGTTACCATGTAGAAGATTATATGATGATTCCTAAAAAAATACCCATATTAATGTTTAAACTACAAAACCGTACCTTTAATATAACACTTAAGCAGCAAATGGTTTGCTAAGTTTTAAAAAATCATAATTATAAACATAGTGATTAATCTAGCAGTACTCTAACTTCCACTGTACAGCAGCTCATAAATATAAATTTAAGATGTTATTTAAAACTACCAATTTCCCATTAACACTCCCTTTGGAAGTACATGGGATACAGTAATCATGATCATCCATTACTGATTCCTAAAAATATAAAGACTAAAATTAAAAAACTGTTTCTGCATATTAATAAATATTACTTACTTTTTCAGAAATAAATAATTTCTGTTAAATAAAATAAAGTTCAATACCATGTATTATGTTCAACACTATATATAAATAATCAAGAAACACTAAATAACACGCAAACTATCAAAAAAGCACTAAAACTGGCTAAATATTCCAAAGAATGAAGCAAAATTAGCATCAGCTGTTAAGGCTCCATTTCCACTGGCGGCATTTTAAAAACGTAACATTTTACACATGAAAACAAGCTCTTAGTGGGTACCAAACACTTTTAGTAAAAACAAGAGGACTTACCCGAGATTTGAAAGAGTATTCAAGGAAGATCTAACGACCAAGTACGGGTATTTTTTTCGTCCGTTTTATTCATAAATTGTTGGTTTTTATAATTCTAAACACGGAATTTTGTACAATTCAATCGTCAATACAAAACAGCGCGATTCTTGCGACTGACGCACAAAATAAGAAATTTCAGTAGCGGAACCTAACTTCCAATCTCTTTAAATGTGATTTTTTCCAAAATACCACTTAAACTTTTGTTTTTGTTGATATATTTGGT
>JAHBCN010017229.1:0-18593 GCA_019359885.1 Listronotus oregonensis | reverse complement strand
TTTTTATATTTTGTTAATTGTCTTTGAGGCGCTTTCTAATATATAATAATATTTTAGGGTCCCCTTTCCAAAAAAGAAGTGAACACCGGTGCCAACACAATAAACACCCTGTATATGTGAAAGTGGAGTTAATTAAAAGCATAAATTATTCCAAGAAACTTTTGTCTAAACTTTTTTTTCTTTAAAGTCTGCACTTTCTGAGAAAATGTATAGGACCCTAATAAAATGCCCACCCTGTACACACGCTGCTATAAAATCGATCACTGTTGCCACAGCCATAACAATGGTAACAGTAGGAATTATATCTGTTAAAATAGGCCAGATTCGTTCTAATAATGATATTTTTTTTGCTGTATAATATGTCATTTTTAATACCCTGTACAAAATTAAAAAATAGAAATTGGTTCAGAATATATATTGACCTTTTTCAACTTACTCCAAACCTTACTAGGGGTCATAAAATGATCCTTAGTTATTTATATTTTTTTCTTGTTCGCAAGAATTTTTATTTTTTATAATCAATTTATTTCTAGATAGACTAAAATACGCATAAAAATTCAAGGTGTCCTTTTTAAAAATAAATATCGTTAGGCTTATTTGGGCCACCTCATTTACTCGAATATATTTTTCTGGTTAGTTCTGGTTGGTTTAATTTTCACTTATTTGTTAACATAAAACTTTATTTTAACAAAAAACTTTATGTTAAATTATAATTAAAAATACAATATTTAGTATTCACCTAACGAAAACGGCAACGCGGCGTAGCATCGGGCAGATAAAAATAAAATATTCCAATAAAATTCGATTGTCGGCAAAAAGTATTTATACAAAGGATCTGGCAGTCTATAGTTAAAACTATAATTGTCTTTGATTTAATGTATATTTAAAAATAAATTTTTTAAAATTTTCAGTTAATTTATTTTGCAGTCGATTCATTATATTTTTAGTTATACACTTTTCTATTTTAGGTAAGAATACGCTTTATACCCCGGGAGGCTACCGCAAAAAAGCTAGCCAATAAGAGATACGCATAAAATATATTTTTTTTATATTAATATGAACTATAGTTAATTTAAAGCAGCACTGGGCTTCAGATCAGCGGGTTCAAATTGCATTTTTTTACCCAGAAAAAATCGTAGAAAATCAGTTTTTTCATTATAACTCGAAAACTACTGATTTGGGAAAAAAAGGTATAAAAACAAAATTAATGGTCCAATAAAACCACGCAATTTTTGTCTAATTGTGGCTCTTTTAGTTTTAGGAATTAAGGATTTAGAGCTTTAAAAAATGTTTAAAACAAAAAATATGCTTTTTAGTAAGGAAATATAAGCAAAAAAAAGTGATTTTGGCCGAATATTTTGCTAATAACCAATGGCGTCGATAAAGGGGGGTGGGTAATGGGGGTAATTACCCCCCACCAAAAACCCTACCTACCACGTCGTTGGCAAATATATTCTCAAATTCAAAAATGAAAGCTTCGACATAATTTTGATGCTGGTTAAAACTGAGTTAGAACTATGGTTTCAAAAATGGAAAAATGAAACAAATATCCCAGATTCTGCAATTTTAACTCTTAAAACGTGTGATAAACAGTTATCCCCTTATGTTCATTTAGCATTATATCTTGTATGTACTATGCCAGTGAGCGTTCATCCTGGGAGAATTTTTCGCACAAAAAAGATTGAAAACGTGGTTAAGGGCACTAGCGGATGCGGGAGGCAAAAGTATTCCCAAACACGAACGATTTACGACATCAGTCGAAGTCGGCCGAAGGTATTGATGGGAGAGGAAGGTTTTTTTTTAATTTGTAGGTATTTTTAGTGATTTATCACGCCTAAAATAAATTTGGGGGGAAAAAAAAAAAGTTTTTTAACTAGAACTAACCATGCCCCCCCCCTCTGGCCCAGAGAATCAGCCAGAAAGGGCGATCATGGTTATTCTGGTTAGTAAATTTTTTTTTTAATTAATTTAAATAAAAAATCACTAAAAGTGTTTTTTTTGTAATTTTGGGGAGTTTTTTTATACGATTTCTGTGGGGTGGGTATAACAAAAAAGGTCCAGTAATTTACATTACACACTAGTGCCTAAAGTGAACACCGTGTATAATTCAAAAAATTTTTTTCCAAATTATTATTATAATTTTTTATTATCAAACATAGTTTATGACCTCGCTTTATTTTGCTTATTGGATATATTTAGGTTTTTAATTTTGATATAAATATATTTTATGAAAAATCGATCCCCAAAAAAAAAAATTGAAAAAATTATATAGCGAAGCGGTCCTGGAAAAAAAAACAAGTTAACACCGCATAAATAACTAGTTTTAATAATATTTTTAGGGGATGATTTGATAAAAATGCCTATTTAATTTTCTTATTTATTTATTTTTTTAACGAACATTGTAATACATTATTAATTTTTTGGGGTTTTTTTCTATAACTAACGTAATAAAAATATTGAGACCCCGTTAGTAGGCAACTAACTACACAACAATCGCGCCAGGCATTTTTTGGATTTGGGGGCCCCGTCGGGAATATTTTCCCCGGACTCTCCCATCCGCTAGTTTAAGGGCATCTATGAGTCAAAAACGATTAGTTCGTCTAGCGCTTTACATTTAATAGAGACATACCAAAAAAATCAAATTCCATTGTGGACAGATTTAAAAAAAGAGAAAAAGAAAAAAATTGTCAATTTAAAAATAGAATTTAGGATTAACTTTTTTGTTTCGTTCATAATGTAAAAAAAGATATTGGTACAGGGTTCCCAACAAGGCCAGACAGCCCTTTTTTTACTCTACCTGTACTGTTATAAAAGAAAGTGAAATAGCCATCATATAAATTTTTTTCCCCGAACCGAAAATGATTAATGTAAAATAAATGAACATCAAATAAAACTGCTAGGGGTCATTTGGATTTTTTTAATGAAATGCCATTTTTTTATTTATTGTCCGATTCCTCGTAAATCTTTGATCTAAAATGATTTTTTTTAAATTCAAAATGGTCCATTTTCTGACGTTTAAATCGAAAAAAATTTCGTCTACCCTGTCATTAACACCGAAAATTGATACGGATACCTGTTCACTCTTTAAGGTAGTGTCATTCAAACAACTAAAAAAAAAAAGTTTAAAAGTTGTTTCATTAAGCATTTTTGGTTCGGAAAAAAAAATTACATATATTTAGTTTTTCTTTATAAAAACAGGTAGAGTCAAAAAAAAGGGGCCGTCAGTCCTCGTTGGATAACCATGTACAGGGTGGCCTTTTCGTTGACCTTGGGATAGCGAAAAAAAGAAAGAGATAGGACAAATCTGATTGCGCAATCTCGATTTCGATTTTTGAAAAAAATTCAAGGGGAGAAACTAAATCATGGTTTTTTCGTTTTGGAGATACAGGTTTTCAAATTTTGTCAATTTGGCCAGGCACTTTTTAACTCGCTTGGTATTAGAGATAGAAAAAAAGATAAATAAAAAATTTTTGGGGTTTTTTTTCGTGAACTTAGTGGCGTACCTAAAATTTTTTTTTAACTTTTTTTTTTGGGTTTTAAAACAAAGTTGGGTTTTAAAAGGGGGAAAACCCCGTATTTTTTTTTAAAAATGGATAGAGCTTACAAAGCCAATTGATGATATATAGTTTTTATGGGTTTTTGTCTGTAACAGATGTTGGCAAATTGGAAAAAAACCCATAAAAATTAAAAAATTTTTAGAAAAAAGTTGTTGTTTTTTAATGGGACACCCTTTTAAATTTTTTTAAAAGAAATTTCACCTGACAAAATCAACCCAAAATATGGGGGTTTAATGGGTCTGTGTTAAAAATATCTTGGGCAAACTGCCAAAAACAAAAAAAAAATCATATATCCAAACCCCCCTTGTAAACTTATTTTATTTTTAAAACCCAAATTTTTTAACTTTTAAAATAAAATTTAAATTACGAATAAAAAACCAAGACTAAAATATATATTTAATAATTCATACTATTAAACCTATGCCCCCAAAAAAATTTATAAAAAAGTTTTTTTATTGCTGTGTTTATCATGATTGAAAAAGAAACATTTTCTAAAGTTGGCTCTGAGTATAAAACCCCGTATGAAACAAAAAAAAACTGACGTACTAGTATGGGGTTAAAATTTGGGAAAAGTATATTATTTTATAAAATGGAGTTTCAAAATTGAAAAAAAATTTAAATGTTGGAAAAATTACATTGAAAGTGGGGAAAAATAGGGGAAAAATTTGGGGGGTTCCAGGCGTCCCGGTTGGGGGGGACTTCCGCTTTGGTAAGTTAAGTCCCCCCTCCCTTGCGAGGCTAAAGTCCCGATTTTTCACAATTTTAGTAGAAATTCTTATTTTCCCCATTAATCTAAAATTCTAAAATTATTTGAACTTTCATGTTTATACCCCTTAGCGTTTGCGGCAATAAGTTTTGAACATCAGTTTCTGTTTGACCTTCGATCAGTGAAGTGCTCGCGATAAGAAAACCATGTTTTTTCCGGGAAGGCGGCTGAAGGCGCTGTATCAACAGCTTTTACCGTCGGGGACGGGAGAAACTCAAAAACGATAGTCCTTTCTGGGGCAAGCGCTGTGAACGAAGATTCCTTCCTGTTTCTTTTTGAGAGCCCCGCAAGAATTTTCCTTGGGGAAGATGGTTCCCAGCAGGAAGGGGCAGCACTGACAGAAAACGGTTATGCGTGATACCAGTAGCAGCTTCTGGTCGGATTCCATTTTTGTCCTTGCACAGATAAGAAAATTTCGGAAAATTTTAAGTTTGTGAAAATTTTGGAATTTCCGGGGGGCTTCGAGCCCGAAATCCAGAAATTCCACTGACGAACCTGGAAAAGCTCCCGCCCCAACGTGTCTGGAAAGGGAGAGCTGGCAAACGATTTCCTGGAAGAAATCAAAGCCCAAAAACGGAACAATCAATCAATCAAAGTTTTGAACATACTCCTATAGCAGAGTTCGGCTCCATGAGTGAGAGAATATTCAGTTTAATGGTAATGTCATGGCAAAATGAAAGAAACAAATTATCCATGGAAAACTTAGAGGCGGAACTTATGATTAAGTATAATTATGACCTTTCTTGTGTAAATTTTGCCAAATATTTAAAAAAGGAAGGAAAATCCATTTTAGAAAAAGTAAAATCACAGCAAAAATATGTTTAAATTCCATTTAATATGTCTTTGTTTTCTTTTTTTTAGTTCCTTAGAGTGGAGATTTTATGTTTTCTGTTTTAAGCATTTTTAGAGATGTAATATTTTCGTTTTATGGTTTTGGTTTCTTTAGAGTTAATTTTTTTGGTTTCCTTTTTTTAGTACTTAAAGTACCTGCTTTTTTGTGATTTTTAAAAAATAAATGTACAGATATGTTATATAAAAGCTAGATTAGTAACTAGTTCTTTTTAGTTTTAAGTAAATACTTCTTTTTAATTAAAATTAACCTTCATCATTAAAGTTAAACCCTATGAGAAATATATAATTATTAAGCTATAACGTTGGTTTTTAGTATATATAAAAGATATATATATATATATATATATATATATATATATATATATATATATATATATATATATATATATATATATATATATATATATATATATATATATATATATATATATATATATATATATATATATTTATATATTTTTTTAAATCTGTATTTTAATAGATATCCAGAACGAAGGCAACCAGGACAGAAAATGTTTGCCAGATTAGTAAGTAATTTGATTTTTTGGATCTTTTCAAAAACCACGTTTAAAGACCTATAATAAAGAAAAAGAGAGCTGGAAGAAATGAATACAATAGGGTATGTTGTCGCAGAACCTACTGCATCATCCAGACAAATTTGGGATCTATTGGTTTAAAGAAAAAAGTCCAGTTAGGTGGCCGGCACGGTCACCTGACCTTACCCCTATGGACTTTTTCCTCTGGGGATTTGTTAAAAACGAAACCTATAAAACTAAGAGCAACAATTTAAATGAATTACACATGCATTTTAGGAACAGTTTACAAAAGGTGTCCAACTTGCATACATATAATGCTTTAAGAAGTGTCGCTAAACGATGCGAAAAAGGTATAGAAAATAATGGTTTGCAATTTGAACATTTGCTGTAAAGGACCTAAATATTTTGTAATTAAAATTTATAAAATAATTAATTCTTTTTTGTTTGTTTAAATTATTCAACTTATAATATTAGTATTACTGGTAATTATGGTAAATTTTAGTTTATCTAAAAATGTATTTTTTTAAGATAATTAAATAGTTTCCCTTTTAAATATAAATTAAAATTATATTGCTTTATCTTAATATTATTATTAATATGTTTTTTATTATGATTTTGAGATATTAAAATTACATAGTTTTCATTTTCGGTTTTATTTAATTTTTATGGTTTTTGTCAGTTTGGGCCAGATCTATTACACACAGACCCATTAAACCATATATTATTTAATCGATCTTTGTCTGTTTTAGTAGTTATTAAAGAAATTCACAGGGTGTCCCATTAAAAAAAAACAATTTTGTGTTACATCTTTTAATTTTATAGGTTTTTGCCAATTTACGCAAGATCTATTAAGACAGACCCATTAAACTATATATCATTAATTTGGTCTTTGTAAGCTCATCTATTTTTTAAAAATATACAGGTATTCCATTTAAAAACCCAACTATGTGTTATAACTAAAAATAATTAATTTTAAGATATCTTAAAATAAAAGCCAAGACGCTAAAAATACAGAAAATTAGCCTATTTTGACATGGGTTAACAATTATATTAACACGTTAACAGGACCACACATGTTTAATCACACTTGCTGCAGTCGATCTAAGTCTCGTAAACAACCTAAATGTCTGCAATATAGAGACACTGAATTTTTTATCTTAATTATTTATAATATATATTATTTACTTCAAGAGAAGTTCTATTGGCGCTAAAAAAAGTTATTTCTTATCCTAATTATTATTTATTTAACTAAATGTGAAGTATATTCGTAACCAGTGTATTGTTCTGCCCATTATTGTCAAATTATAGCTTTTTTTCTTTTTATCAATAAGGTTAATATTATTATAATGATTATATCTTAGTTATGCCTGCAAATTCTAAAATTGGCCATGGTAAAAAATAAATTATGCAGTGTAAGTAGCTTATTACTTACGTCACTTACATTTGCTTAACGACTCTTATAGATAGCGATTTTTTTAAAATAAAATATATGTATAATATCATGCAGAAAAAAATTACTAGCATTGGCATTATTTATTTAATAAACTAAGCTAAAAAGAGCAGAAGCCATAAAAATACCTATACAAAGGAGACAGTTAACCTACCGCAAAAGACGTAAGCTTCCTTGGAAAAGTGGGACCATTAATAAGGCAAATGGCTCTTCTTTAAATAAAATTAAAAATGATAAGAGTTGTTAAAACCGCCATTTGACAGACATACCGACAGTGTTTCGAGTAAGTTTCGATTTGGGATACATAAAGAGTACGCAAAGTAGAAAGAAAGAAATACTTTCTGGCTTAAAAGAGAAACTCAAACTTTTGGAAGTTTGAATTCCCTGGGGCATTGGATAAAGTGTGTTTGTAACAATTGAAATTATTTTCGTAGCTAACGCCTATAAGATTAAATTACTCTTTTTTCTTTAAAAATAACTTGCATTAATAAATCATATAATTTACTTTTTAGTACGAGATCCAGCGGCCTTAGTCTGCAGGTATTTTTTTTTTGAATAAGAAATAATACATAATGGTAGAATAAATTACAACAGGGATGCCTGGCAAAATTTAGCCGCAAATAACTTTTTTCTGCACTTTTCAAGATAGAAAAATGAAACTTAGAGATACCTTATACCGTCATATTTGACGCTCTTTGACATTGCACGTGACTTTCAGTTTTACCGGAAACGGCCTTAAATTTCAACTTTCTAATGAGACATCATGCATAGGATTACATTTTTGGATTTCTGGAACCATTCTGCGGCTAGCGGTACCTCACTCGTCAAATTTTGACAGCGATACGAAACCAAGGATGCAAGATATGGTTTAATAAAAGCTATTTTTGTCATATTTTTTCTATGAAATATTACTCCCTATAAACTAAGTATTTTTACTGATAAGTATCAATAACTTCATTATCTCTACTTTCCTTTTTATTGCTGGGGGAGGAGAGCTGAAAAGGACATATACTTTTAGTAATTATATTTTGCATTTAATAATTAGTTTTATTTAGATTAATTTAAGAATTCTTTGTATTTTACATCATAGGCTCAACCACAAATATATGTATATTAATTTAACTCGGGTAAACTTTACAGATTTCTTAGATATTTTTATTACTTTTTTTAATAATATTTATTTTTTTCCCGCTTTCAATAATGCACGATTTTGTGACATCTACCTGTGCCATTAATGATTCTGATTTCAAAACAAATGTGGTATATATAAGCTTTGTTTCTGCAGCGGTTTGAAATATCACAAACTACTAGAGCCAATGAAAATTCAAAAAAGTGACATGCATGTCATTTTTACAAATTTTCATTGGCTCTAATTAGTTTCCAATTGCTGCAGAAACAAAGTTACTATAGATGGTGGCAAATAAGTTTATTATTCGGTTCTTTAAGATCCTTTAATGATTTTTGGGTGATTTTGACCATCTCTAATTGTTGGTACAAATGTAGATGCTACAGTATCCTGCGTTAACTGCGGGCTACCCTGTATAAAAGTTTATAGGAATATTCTTTATAATTACTAGAAAACAAGCCATTCTTTTAAAGCAAATATTTATTTAAAAACTTTAACGCCTCATCAATTATTAATTCGTTTCATTAATTTATGCAATAAAAATGCCAAAAAGTTGAATAACGTTGGGCAATACTTTTCTTTTAAACATCTAAATTAATTTTATTGCCAAGTCTTACCTAGTACTTCTTTTTCTGTTCCTCCTATCTCTATCACCGGCTTGTTTCAACCATATTTTAATGGTGTTCTCCACTTCAACTTGAGTGATGGCATCGCCTTTAGGGGGTGCTTTTTGCCACAGCTAAAATTACGTTTGGATAAAGTTTTAAATCTTTTTTATAACTGGGCTTATATGCTTTATTTGAACAATTAAACTAACATTTAGACTTAAAGTCTATATATAGGGTCAAAAGAAACCGCGAAAGAAATACTCAAATGACAACAGACAGGCAACAGATTATTTCTATAAATTTACGGTGGAAACATGCCTGCTTACTTCTTCATCTTCGTTCCAGGATACTTCTTTCACTCATAATATACTTTTCATTTGCCAAAACACCAAAAAATCGCAAAAACGCCGAAATACGGTAAAAACTTTCCGCTCACGTCATTCCTAATCATCCACAAAATTAATCAAACTTCTAAAAAGTTAGGTTATAGTGGCCCGCTTCACTTTTAGTTGTCGGTGGTTAGGCAAAGGGCCAAAAAAGAGAACAAACACGATCTTACGTACGCGAGTAACGAATAAATGCATGGGCCAATGCTTAATTAATAACGTTGGATTTGTAACTCAGTTAATGTCTTTTTCTGTCGAACCATTAATTGAGGATTAATATCGGGCCAACGAATGGTGATAGACACAGTCAATTAAAAGACGCTGACATTAGTGGGCCATCACAGTACCTTTAGAAAATCGACCAACGCTGTTTATAGGGTATGTGTGGTTGAAATAACTAAAAGTAATGGTCAACGGACCTCAGATTGGAGTTGAGCCACATATATTTAATTTTGCGATGATAGACCTTACTCACCCCTTACCCAAAGATCTGAATAAGGAAATAGGATGTTATGTGGTTTTTTTCCTGAAAAAAAGAAAGTAACAAGTCAAGAAAGAGAATTGATTTACACACCTCAAACAGAAAAAATCTGTTTCGAGGTTTGTAAATAAAGTTTCTTAGAGATGTCACTGGCCTTTTACTGGACAGGTGAGATGGTAAGACCTTCTGAACATCAATATCTATCAAAAACGTAATATTATATTTTTATATCCGGTAAAACTTCTAAGCAATTTAAAACCAAAATTCCCACATTCCATTTTTGGGGATTTTATTACAAATTAATAAAGAATTAGGCTATTTAAATGCAAAACAGAAAAATGTTGGGAAGTTTATTAGGACAGTTACAAACTCCAAACAATTAAAAAATAATATTTTCCGTCAACAAACTCGCTTATTATCGTGAAGTTTATCTGTATTTGTGCGATATTTTATAAGATTATGCTTAAATAACAACGGCGCCAAGACCTGTTTGGTCTTAAAAAAATTAGCTATGCGCATAAATTAAAAATATTTATTTAAAATAATAGAGAGCTTTACAAGACATTTCTTTGTCGTTAGGTTACTGTTTCATATTACTTTACAAGATTGTGTTTTATTACAGCATTTTAAAGGCGTTTTTAAAAATAGATCTTAGTTGAAAAGTAGGGATGAATTTGTTCGAAAATCGATCTTGGTCAAATTACGCAAGGTGATGTTAGGCCAAGCGATGTTACACTGAATGAGGCGCTCAATCAAGAGGCTGGTTGCCGTTGGACATGGATCTGTTGGGGTAGAAGGATTAGAAATTAATCTCTCCTTTAAAATTTGAACCCCTGGCTTGAACATCGAGCATTAAGCGTTTCATTCAGTGTAACATCGCTTGGCCTAACATCGCCTTGCGAATTATCGTCGGCTATTGCCTTACGATAACCTTAATTTTCGCTTCAGCTAGCTTTTGCTTAGCTGAATGAGTAAGTTGTAGACACTGGTGAGTAACATCGTTTCGTTCTTCTGAACTCCTCAGACGGGTAGCATCAACCCGTGACGCCGTACACTACGTATCTACATATGTTGTCAGCAATCAACTTTAGCGTTGGTGAGCTGCAGATTTTCGCAGCCCCAACAGGCCATGGGAGCTGTTGCTTCTCTGATCTGGACGTTCAGAGGGTGGTTATATACCACTGCACCTAGACCTCAGTAGGTCCTTTGTGCTTCCTCTTGTAGGCGGGAGATTTACTGCGTCGTCCAACCTATTGATTTGAAATAGTTGACGACGTCTTTATGTGGAATTTCCTAATTTCGGCCTGTAATGGCCAGTTCGTGCCCAGCATGGAGTTCCGTTCAAATGTGAGGGCGGAACAATCGCAAAGAATGTGTTCCACGGTCTCATTTTCTTGTTCACAGCCTCTACATAATCCTGTGTCCGTTAGACCCATTTTAAATAGGTGTCCTCGTAGCCCGCAGTGGCCAGTTAGATCACCCGTTAGTATTGGGAGGTTCCTTCTGGACATCATAAGGTTTTTTTGCTATTGACTTGTCTGGATAGCTCAGCATTATTTTTGCGAAGTTGCAGTTCGTAGTAACATCCCATTTACCTTTAAACAGTCGATGGGAGTATTCTTTAATGATGTCTTTAATCGCTGTTGTTGTCAATCCAGTGGTGGGGCGGGACCAACTAGTTTCCGTCCCGCAGCCGCCCTGGCCAGCGAGTCAGCGGTACCTTTAGATATGTCATGTCCCTTAATCCAGGCTAGGTTGACCACATTATTTAGAGAGATGTTAGTCAGGGCTTAATGACATTCTAATACAAGTCCCGAAGTGATGCGTGGTCTTTTCAGGGCTAGTAATGCTTGCCTACTATCTGTATAAATACAAATCGTATGGTTGGCGATGTTGCGGCTTTTAATTTCGCAAGCCGCTATGGTAATGGCTGTCAGTTCGGATTAAAGCACGCCGGGTTCTGCGCCCATTGTCCATCCGATTTTCAAGTTTATGGTTGGTGAGTATATGCCACAGCCTGTGCCAACCTTGTCTTAGAGCCGTCAGTGTACAGGCTAATGGTTTCATGTTGCTCCATAGCTGTTGGATTGCAAATGGTGACTGACCACTATAAATATACGTTATAAAATAATATTTTAATATAAACACCAAATTAACCAACAAATACGAAACCAAAAGTAGGTACGAAACAAGTAAAGGGTCTACAATTTTTTTTGGTCAGTGCCCGCAAAGCAGTCGAATATAAAACTTATTCAAAATAGAAACAAAATATTCGATACAAAATGGACTGATAAAGACACTTTATTTAGTAACTTTTAATTTTCTTCTTTTTTGTATGTGTAGGAATTTTTAGGTGCTGACACAGACTCCGATTTTTTTGTGTCTACTTTTGATTCCGTCTTGTTGGTTAATTAGGTGTATATGTTAAAATATTATTTCGTCTCTGTATTAGAGAACATAACTGTCTTTATTAATGAAAAAAGAAAACATTTATTAATACACACAGATCAATGAAAAACTTGCCAAGTAAAAAAAGAACTGAGTATAATTTTAGTTTTTAGTACTTTAAGAGGTATATATTTTGGGATAGTAGAGCTGGGATGGACCCTTCAAAGAATAAATTGATTTACGGATCTAAATTCTTGTAAAGAAAATTAAGTCACAAATACGAATCAATTTAAGGAAAAAAAGAATTGAATCCAGCAAATAGATTCATATTTATCCGATCACGAATCCGGATCATCTTTAGTTTTTATACTTACAAATGGTAGCTACGATACAAAGGATACTACATAATCCCGATCAAGCGTCAAAGATTTTAGAACAAAGCCCCAGACGCAAAATATAATTTTAGCCTCATTTTAAAGTGCTGTAACTCTTAGTCAAACTAGTTTTTGGTAAATATTCTGCAAATTTGAATATGTTATTTCTAAGATCAACATAAAACTATTCTTAAATTGAACATAAAACTATTCTTAAATTGAACATTTTTTTTAAACTGTATTTCAAAACTTGCAATGCTTGATCTTCATAAGCTCTTTAAATGTAATTCTTGAGATAACCATAAGCAACTTGTAAATGGAACGCCTTATTATAATTTTAAAGAAAGTTTCATAAGTACCGTTTCATAATTTTTCTGCATGCGGAATATAAATAGTTATTTTCCTAACAAGTGCGCAAAGTGATACTTTTCCGCACGCGACTGCCGTTGCAAGCAGTCAAGTGGGAAAAGTCACTTTGCGCAAGCGTTAGGAACAAAATTTTTCCTACGAGCGTCAGATAATACCAATAATAAAGCAATGATTATTTTTTAAATTATGTTTAATCTGAAAGAACTACTACAACATATTTATAAATGGGAATTATTTGTTGATAACATTTACAACAAAAGAACAGTTATTAGCATATTGTAAATTAATTGCAGAACCTGTAATTTCATTTAGCGGGTGGCTTATGGAAGCGCTTATTGTACGGCTTAATGAAGGTTGACTTAGCTCAGGAGGGGAGTTGTTCATGGTCAATATTTTATTCGACATATACTTTTTCTGATTTGTGGATTCATCAATGTAGCTCTCAGCTACAGCCGTTGATTTCCAGCCCCAAGTCGCTTGACATTGGTAATTCCTTCTCCAGAATCCGCTAACATAGTCGCAGAGGATCGACGAAAACTATGTCCAGTGTACTCTTCTGGATTTGTTAATTTTAGGTATGCAGCAATTTCTGAAGGCATTTTACCTATTGAATTTATTCCCACACATTGCGTACTGCATGATCCTTGTTTATACTGGACAAAAAAACGTCTGTGCGGGGTATGTGGTTTTCGCAAATTTGCATATTTACGGTACAATTGCAGATAAAGTCCGTTATTTGTTTCATCGGACACTACAAAAATTCTGGAAGTGTTATTTTTACTGTCAGGAATTTTCACCACTATCAAATTTTCATTATCCTGTATGTCATCAATCATTATTTTTGTAAGTTCATCTCTCCTACAAGCACCGGCTAATCCAAAAATTGTAGCAACTTTTATTAGAAGGTAAATATTATCAGGTGCTTCTTTCATGAATCTTGAAACTTCTTCTTTGCTGAAAGTTTTTGATTTTTTGACCGGTATCCCACGTTTTGGTGTTTAAGTAGTGATGTTAGCTTGAAATATGAACTTAAATCAAGGTTCCTTTTCACTTTGAGGACACATTTTAACCTAGAGTACTTACTCCATAAAGTATTAGGTTTATATGTTTTTTGCAAATCCGCAAAATAGGCCAAGAACACTTCTTCTTTAATACTTTTTGTCCCCTTGCTGGAGCACCAGTTTTCGAAATGACTATATTGATTCTCAGATTTTGCTGGTAATAAATTCAAACTTACGGTATTTGCTGCATCCAGGATAGAATCTGGTAGCTCCTCATCGGAACTACTCATTTTAAATAATTATTTTTGTCGGATTTTTATTTAATGCAAAAAAGGTACTATGACGCCTTTTCATTAAAAATGCTTGTTTGTATTGAAATTCATTTGTGCAATTGCTTGTTCATATGGAAACGAAGAAAAAATCTGACATGTGTTAAAATCACCAAGATTACATATTGTTGCTTGACTTGTCATAATCATTTATTATTATTATACAGGGTAATTAATTTTTTTTGTGTTTTAGTAGAAATATTGAAAATTACGAAGTAACAAACAAAAAAGAGAATAAACTAAAACTTGCAATGGCTTCGTATATTGCATGAAATAGCCTACAATTACTAAAATACATATAAATCTTGCTTACCTGTAAGATTTTAGAGTAGTTTTACTTTTCCGCACGGCGTGCAGAAAAGTTTGCATCTTTGCGCACTCAAATGCGTGCGTAAATGTGGACTTTTCCGCACGCTCGTAGGAAAAATATATTACAATTTTAAATTTAATTTTGTAAGAGAAACTGAAGAGTAATAATAAAATGTCCCATTTAAAAGTCTCTTAGGGTTATTTTAAAAATAACATATTAAAAAAATATTAAGATTAAGCAATCCAAACTTTTAAGATCAAATGCTAGTAAAGTTTATGCCAGTTTTTGAATACCACACTCTATGGTTACGAAAAAAATGTTTCATTGAAATAGTGTTTCTCTAGACCTAAAAAACCACATACTTTGGTTAAAAATCACATGTTAGGTGTGTCTCCCTATTTTAAGATTTTAATGAACAGATGTTTTTAAATTCATTATCTTTATTTCAAAAAATCAATGTGATACCGATTAAGAGTCTTAGGTAAAAAGTTGAAAATTTAAAATGGGAGATTCAAAATGGTGGATTTTGGTATCTATAGGTACACCTATTTGCCTAAGATTTAGGATATAAGAGTTTTTAAGGGTGCTTGGTCAAAATCTGGAAATTAATAACCTTAAGTCAAAATTTGGAAATTTGAAATGGTGTATTCAAAATGGCGAATTTTGGCATTTATAAACCGATTTATCTCAAATTAGAAATATAAGCAATCGATTTCTTATGAATTCGGATTCTTCCAAATCGATTTCGGATTATTTTAAAATTATATAACGAATCCGGGTCACGGATCCTTTTTTTTAAAGGAATCGATTCCTGAATTCGATTTCAAAAGGATTTAATTTCTACCCAGCTCTATGGGATAAAAACATGGGCTTTATTTTTCATAAATATATTTGGTGGGATTTTACATTTATTGCCTTTTCTAACAACTTATAGGTGGTAGCTATAAACCGTGCTTATAAAGATATTAGGTCACAAAAAGTTTTAAAATTCAGAACAGGGTTTGTTCAGATGTAAATAATACATAATTATCATTTTCTCTAGTGTATGAACTTAAACATAATCCCTTAATTTAATTGTATAAAGCACTACTTTTACAATTTTCCAACGATATAACAAGAAATATAATAATAATCTGAGGTCAGCCTGTAATTATATATTCAAAATACCCGACTTGTATCTTATAGCCTGAACAGTAAACCGGTACGAAAACCAACCAGAGTTGTTTAAAATCAAAGTTAAATAAAAGACGAGAAATATGACTAAAGATACATAAACTGACACTTGTAAAATTTTTAAGTGAGCGTGTAAATTTGCCCGTCATTTTCCTTAGAGAATGCCATATAAGATTTACCTTAAAATTGGCGAGATACGATAATCTACTGGTATATGACAGACCATATTAAATATGTAACAAGCGCGGGAAAAAATAATCTCTATATAGCTCTCGTAAATTTAGTTAAGAAAAACACAAAATATTCTAATATAATTCCTTGTTTCACCTATTTGCAGCCATTTTTTGTAGAATATGACCGAGTAGTCAATTTTTTTTCTACGTTTCGGGTTTTTGGAATCATATCAACTTTATTTTTTCATATGGACGCCATATTGGATTTTTACGCAGCCAAATAGTGCTTTTTATTCTGATTTCAACAATGTATAACATGTTATATTTTAAAAATTTATAACCTGGTTTATTTCAAAAAACAAATATTTTCTCAGTTGGCCTTTATTCCGGCGATCATAATTTTTTTTTGTAAACAATAAAATATTAGTAATTAGCAAAATAGATAAGCTGAACAGATATTTTACAGAAATGGGTTTCGCGAACATAGTTATACCGTTTACAACAACTAAATTTTGAAACAAGTGAAAACAAAAACAATAAAAAGTGGCTAAACTAATATTACTACTAAAATGAAGATATAAAATAACGACCTAAAATTCAAAATGTTGTCCATTTTTCTCAACATATTTACGATATTTTTTTTAAATAGTCTTAACTACCCTATTAATGGTTGACTTAGGTATGTGGAATTCTCTATCAACATCCCTGGCTAAAGATGTTGGATTTTCTTTAAACTGTTGGTTAACTGCAGCATCTCGTTGTCAATTTTTTTTAACGTACTTCTTAGGTCGTGGTTTTTTTAAACTTCCGAATTTAAGCAAATTTGTAACAAGGTTTTCGAAAGTATGTTAGTGTAGGATGCTGCCTTTCAGGAAAATTTTCAAAATAAGTTTGCGCAGCTATATTAACATTTCTATTGCTTTGGAAATAACGTTGCAAAATATCAAGTTTTTCTTTAAATAATTAACCATTTTACAAAGTTGAAAAAAAATTTTAATAACGTACCCAAGCTAACTTGATAATGACGCTAGATGACATTCGCCGGAATCAAGGCCAACTGAGAAAATATTTGTTTTTTGAAGTGGATGAGGTTATAAACTCCTAAACTATAACATGTCATACATTGTTGAAATAAGAATAAAAAGCAATATTTGGCTTCGAAAATCCAATATGGGCCCATATGAAAAAGTAAAGTTGATGATGATTCATCAACTTTACTTTTTCATATGGTCCCCATTTCATTTTGTTATAACACGGTATTAACGTTATAGCTATATTCGCGAGACCCATTTCTGTAAAATATCTGTTCAGCTTATCTATTTTGCCAATTACTAATATTTTATTTTTACGTTTAAAAAAATTTAAAGTTTAAAAAAACGAGGTTATAAACTTTTAAATTATAACGTTTTATACATTGTTGAAATCAGAATAAAAGCACTATTTGGCTGCGTAAAAATAAAAATATAGTGCATCCATATGAAAAATAAAGTTGATGATGATTCTAAAAACCCGAAACGCAGAAAATAGAAATTGACTACTCGGTCATATTCTACAAAAAAAGTTGATTTGAAGAAGTTTTTACAGATTTGAAAAATGTTCACTTATAAAAAAAATATGGCCGATTTTCGAAAATGCATGTTTCAGGTTTTTTCAAAATTTATCAAAAACCTGAATAGATAAAACCATGTAGTAAACGGGATTAACTTACTTACATAATTGTCCAAAACTTTCCCCATTTAACCAATTTTCTATCTATCGTGGTTTCCAAGATCCCCATACATTCCCCACCAATTTGGGACACACTGTATAATAAAGTTATGGCCAGCTTAATATGAAAATAAGTAAAATAGATATTCATAGAAAAAACTAACCTGAACTGATAAACAACAACTTCCAAACAATTACCTAGTTCTGGTTAGTTCTGATTAGTTTTTTCTCGTTAAATTGTTAATTTTCTATTTATCGTTGAAAGAAGAAGACCTACGTGCTGTAGATTGTAGGGGTCGTGTTTTTCTTTTAAAGGTATGTTTCTGAACAGTTAGCCAATATAATTCTTTCCCTAGTAGCTTAGGAAAGTGTAAGAAGGGGATATCACAACCAAAACATGCGCATTTTTTCATATAGTCAGGCTGCCCTAAAAGCCTTGAACCTTCATTATTTTTCAGAAAAATTACAATAGAGTGCCTGAACGACCTAGAAGAACTTGCCGCCAGGAACACCAGGATAGAACTTCCTTGGTTAGTTACACAGGAACGGTAGGCAATGAGAAAGCCGACAAATTAGGAAAAGCCGGTTAATCTAGAAATTTTAACGGCTCAGAGACAGTCTTCAGACTATCAAAACAGGCGATGAAAACATCCCTTCCAGGACACAACAACTAAGGCCGTTTTACTGGAGCGCCCTCAGTTACGACAAGTAATAGGACTTTTGATAAGCTATTGTCATCTTATGAAATATTTTTATTATTTATAAAAAAAAGGTCATAAATGTTAAAAAAGCTCTTAGGATTTTCTAAATTCGCAACTAACCCCGCCTAAACCAATCAACCAAACAACTTAGCAGCTTTCAATAGAGTGACAGAGATGCCTCTCTTACGAACCTGAACTTTTTACACTTTATCTGAAAATGTCACGAACTACAGTGGTGCCTGCTAGCTGCAAAGGTCTTTCCTTTTCTATTGAACCTCCAATTCTTTACACCTCATGATAACAAAC
>JAHBCN010017228.1:0-18661 GCA_019359885.1 Listronotus oregonensis | reverse complement strand
AATGGACCACAAATTTAGCGCTGTTCCAAAAAGATCTAATACGTTTCCCAAAAGTTAGAGGTTCTCAGTTAAAAATATTATTTTTGGGAGACGGGACACAAATGGGTTTGTTCTTTTTCGAATTTTTTCCCCTTTTTGGACCCACCTAGTTAAAAAAATACCCCTTCCATAAAAGCGACCACAAAAAAAAGGATTAAAAGTGCATATTTTTAATAAAAACAAAAATTAAAAACTTTCAAAACAAATTTTTTAAAAAAAAAAAAATTTCATTTTTTAAATTTTTTTTTTTAAAATTTTGATTTTATTGCATTATTTTTTAAAAAAATACTGGTTTTAATACCCAAATGAATGCATTTCATAAAACAGATATCGACAATTTAATTGGACAATTTGTTTTTTTACTTCTCGTTTAACAGAGCCGTTTTACGAGTAACTACCTTAATAGCTCGGAAAATTACTTTAAATTTCCGAATAGAAGAAAAATTCATAAATTTTGAAAAGGGGGGGGTTTGGGGAAAAGAAATTACTTAACCAAAAAGTTCCCACCCCCAAAAGGGCTTACCCCCAGGACTTCCTTTCGATCTTTTTGTTTTTTTCTAGTTATCTGGAACGGTGCTTTTTAAAACAAAAATACCTATGTACAAAATTTTCCTTAAAAATTTTAAAAAGGAAATTTTTTTTAAAAGTAATATTAAGGAAAAAATGGCGAAACATAAGGGTTTTTGACTAGAGATTTAAAGATTTTTTTAAAATTTAATTTTTCGAAAAAAAAAAAGTAGGGACTAAACCCCATTTAAATTTAATAAACAACCATTTTTACCCCCACCCCATTTTAAAAAAAATTTTTTTGTTTCCCCCCCCCCAGAATTACCAACCTTCCATTTTTTTAAATTTTTTTTTTTTTTTTTTTTAAAATTTTTAAAAATTTATTATTAAATATTAATTATTATAATTAAAAAATATAAAAAATAATATATATATATATATATATATATATATATATATATATATATATATATATATATATATATATATATATATATATATATATATATATATATATATATATATATATATATATATATATTAAAATCCATGAAAGTAAATAAAATTCTTGTCTATTTCCAAACTGTTATTATACAGCAAAACATTCCACACCCCAGGAACAAGCTGTCCTCAACTTATATTTGATGAAATACTGTTTTCTGAAAGTCAGCAAAAGTTCCTAAAAAAATTTGTTAACAAAAAACGTTTAATTTCAGAACTAGAAAAAAAGTTTAGAAATGAAGGCTAGATGCGTTGGTTGCTGCGGATAACGCCGATTTATTAATAGTACAAACTGTTTTAAAAAAAATCTATTAATTGTGACAAATCTGTTGTCGTGGTACAAGATATTGACTTGCTAGTCCTTCTCATTGCACTTTCTCCCTCTTACAAAGACATTAAATTCTTGAAGGAAAACAGGGTAATTCCTGATAAAGGATTTACAGTTCCCAGGATTTATAATCTGCAACTTTCTTAAAAACTTGCACAGACGCCATATTGTTTGTGCATGCCATCAGCGGTTGTGACACAACCTCGGCATTTTTTTCCAAAGGAAAAGTTAATGCAATCAATGTATTTAATAAAAGAAATGATTTACAATATATTGTGCAAACTTTTAATAATGAGAAGGCTACTCATGAAGAAATTGCAAACGTGGGAGAGCAATTTATTTTAGCTTTATACAACTGTCCCAAGGCAGAAAAAAGTCTAAAAGAATATAGATTTACGTATTTTAATCAACTTGTTGGTAAATCGAACAATACTGTAATGTTGTCAAAACTACCACCAACTACTGCTGCGGCTCGACAACACTCCTATCGGGTTTTCCACCAAATTTAAACAAACGCTCAAAGCTACCGATTGGGGGTGGAAAAAAGTCGGCAGTTTATTAACCCCAACAATGACTTTCAAAGAACCAGCTTCCGAATCTGTCTTAATGCTCATTTCATGCTCATGTAAATTTGGGTGCGAAAGAAGATGTAGTGGCAGAAGAGCAGGCGTTGCGTTGCTCTGCTAGTCATCGACAATGTGTTACCATTGCCATAGACAATCATGTTTGAATGTTGAATCTGTGGAAGACGACGAAGATTTATAATAATTAATATTTAATAAACAGTAGATTAGGCCTACACAGGGGATACCACTTAAAAAAACGCGCCAAGTACTTTACCTCTGGGGTGGTATGGAAACAAGTACATTTCTTTTTATAGGGTGGGGGGTGAAAGTGGTATGTTTATTAAAATTGTAAATGAAGTGTGTGTGCCTACTTCGATTTTTCAGCGTAAAACATTAAATTTTAAAGCAGATCATACTGTAAGATCGTGCTAGTCGAAACCAACCCTTATGTTTGCGCCATATTTCTCACGTTATTATTAATTTTAGGAAAAAAAGTGTAAGACCTCTTTGATAGAGAATTTTATAAGGAACTTTTTTATATTTAGGTATTTTTGTTAAAAAACGCACCGTTGCCAAGATAATCTAGAAAAACTCAAAATGAGGGTCGACAGGACGTCCTGGGGGATGAAGCACACTATTTAGGGGTGGGAACTTTTCGGTTTAGTAATCCTTATGCTATTCCCAACATATCCACCAATTTTCAAAACTATATGAATTTTGTCGTAATGAAAACGTAATTTTCCTGAGCTATAATAGGAACATTAATATATTTTAGGGAAAAACTATTGGAAGACCAACTATCTGACAGCTATTTTGACGCCAACCAATTTGCACTATCCGACAGTGACAGAAGTGATCGTATGTTGAAAAGAAGTGTTGACAAAGATGTCACTGGGTCTGACGATGATAATGAGTTTTTAAAAAGAATCTTTTTAAAATATGGAGACGGCGATAAAATGACATTAGAGGGATTTGAGAACCTTTTAAGGAGGTTAGATTTATTGCAAACGGTATCTAGTAGGTTGCATTTACATGAAGGAGAAGAACACAAGGCGTCAGATTTTGATGTTAAGAAAGAGGAGCGAGAGATTACGGAACATAATGAAACGGTAAGTTACATCAAAAACTTAAGTTAGTTAGGTTTTTAAAAAACTACGTTCTGTTGTCGGACAAATAAAATGTTGCATGTTTGATCTTAGATTACCATGCTCTTTACTAGGAAATTAATAGGATAATGTAATCGTTGGTAATTGATTTTCACAAATCCCAAGTAATTTAATTACTTAGATAGTAATTTGATTATTTATGAAGTAATTAAATTACTAGGAAATTAATTTAATTTCTTAATAAACAATTGAATTAGTGGAAAAAATTTAATTACCTTTCTTTATGGAAAACTGCCGGAATTTCGGCCAACCAGAAAGAGCATCTTGAAACACGGCGGGCCGCTTTGAATCCGGCGAACGCCGCCTCCGCACCGATTTAGTATTTTCGATTGATGCTTACCGCCACCGTTTTTATACTTTTTTCTTGTGACTACTTAATTACCATTTACTTAATAGCAAATAAAAATATGCTAATATATAAAGTTAAATATTTACTTTTTAATCTCTTACAATAGTACTGTAATTTAAAAAAAAAATCTGCTTCAAATTGAAGAAATTTAAGTTTTGGTGTTATATATGGTTTCCTGGAAGGTCTATCTTAAAAACGGGTTTACAGAAAAAAATGAAATTTCACATGCAGTTTAAGCGGGCGGAGGTAAATTCCTCACCAGCTGCAAAGGCCATAAAATTCGACAGGTATTTTCTCACCAGAGTTTTGAAGGCCCATTAATCCTATAGGTATTTTCCTCACTGGTTAGTGTAATGATATTTAGGTAGGTAATTTGTTTATTAAAATATAAAATGAAACACAGTATAATAATCAGGTAGGTACTATATTTAACGTTAATATACAGGCAAGGTACAAGACTATGTATAATGTGAAACACATTTTACAAAATCAATTCTAGACATTTGACGAGACTGAAGTATATCAATTAATTATGCAAGAGTTTTCAATTTAATTTGAACTTGTTTATCTTTGATGGGTTTTAAAACATGAATACTTTGAATTTTGACATACGCATCAACTTATATATAGAGGGATGCGTGTTATAAAAAGACGAGTTGAAGTGTAAATGAAAAGATTCACAGGCATTTGTGCTGCGAGTTACTGAAGCATCATCGGCCGCCCAGAAATTGGGAGGAAATGAGGCATTTGGCTCAATATATGTTTCGAGCAAATAATCGGCATATTTATCTAAAATCTTATTTTTGGGTTTGTACGACATTAAATCAAAAGTAAAACACTCCTCTACATTGTCGGGTTTTAAATATATAAGGCCAAATGTATGTTTTAGCCACTTGCCTAATTCAGAACCATTTTTATATTCTGAAGTTAAACCAAGCGACTGAATTTTCCTATATCACGCTTGGTGTGATTAAAATCTACAGCCATTTATTGTGGTATCCGGCCAACTCTGAATAATGGAGTTGTGAATTGCTTTTTCAAAATCCACCAATATTTTACTTGGATAAAATACAATTCTATATGCCTCTATAATTCGTGATTTTAACAGACAGAAAAGACGAGCATAGGTGGTAGTGTTTTTGTTCGGCAACAAACAATACAATAATGGAATATAGTGTTCATTAATGAGCCCGTGAATCGTAAATAATTGTAAATAATATTTGGTGCAATAGGAAAATGTACCGTCCATATAGACAACGTCAATTTTGTCCAAAATACGGATATTAGTTTCACAAGTAAATACAACAATACTACTTTCAATGCAGTTTACAAAAAGAAAATCCTTACCTTTGCTAGTATGTGGAGCACATAACGCTAGTACTTCTTGAACCTTCTGTATATTCGAAGGATGTCGACCTGGCATTATTTTTCGGCGATAGTTGTACATGTTTTTTCTAATGTAGCTAACATCAGTCGTCGTAAATGTTTCAGGAAAATTGGTCGCAAGTGCTCCACAAATAATTTTTGAAGATTTTTCCGATATATCTTCTTGGGCCTTCCGTTTACATGAGTTCGAAATAATTTTCCTATTCAGCTTCTGTTGATTTGGTACTTGGTTATGGTCTAAATAATTTCTAGATATCGTAAGATCTGAGCCAACTGTGAACACTTTAGCGCTACACTTTGTTTGAACGCACCTCCAGAATACTTCTTCACTTTTCAACACATTAGTTTTATAAAATGTGAAGTTTTCTAAAAGCAATAAATCTTTACCACGATTACTTTTTATTAAAGACGCTGCCATTTTATCAATACCCAAACACAACAATATTTAAATAATAAATGAAATCTAAAATTGATCACGACCAAGTATCTATGGTAAATTTAAACCTATTATATTAAGTACCTGCCCTAATTATTTCAAAATTTAAGTACCTGCCCGAACTAACCCTTAATCAACTAATATTTGCATTTAGTGAGGAAAATACCTGCAAGATTATCGAACCCTTTTGCTATGCCAAGTAAGATAAGATCTCTGGTGAGGAAAATACGCCCCCCCGTTTAAGATGAATCTCGAAACCCGTTGTTTATCCGACAGTCTTTGTACAGGGTTACCCAACGGCGGCTGAACAGGCCATATTTGTGGCTTTCTTCGTATTCCAAATGAATACTTAAGAAAATGATTTGAATTAAAACAAGAGACATACGACATAAAATTAACATTTTCTTAGTGGAATACTTTATTTATTATTCAGGTTTTGAAAGCGTCTCATTTTTTTCGGTACCTTTCAATAAAAATATTTTCGTATTTATGTTAAGTAACAACAGAACATTTATATGAGAAATTTTTGATTTGAATTAAAAAATAGAAAAGGTTACTTATAAATACGTGCAATGCCAAAACACAAAAAGTCAGTATTCTGTCAAAGTCTAGGTTAGTCTTTACCAATATTTATTAAAACTAATAATGCACAAGCTATAAAAATTAAAACGACAAATGACACTGATCAGTAAAATATCCCATAAAAATATTTCGATATTTTTATTTTTTGAATTCTTTGAGGATTTCATGTCGTTTTTTGAGAAATTGCTTTAAAAATATTGTTTAGTACTATTTACCACACTTTTTTTGTATTTATTTTTGTTCTATTTTTATTGGCATTGCTGCCAATCCAATTATTTTTAATAAACTAAAACTACACATCGTTGCAAAAATTCCATTTAAAAAAGTACGATTGTTGTTTCTTTATAAAAGTTGGGCTTTAACAATACTTAACAAATTCATACATGAACATTAGGCGTGTTGTTAAATTCATCAGATGGTTTAGCGGTTAAAATCTATCGTGGCGTCACACTAGATTACCGCTAGTTTTATCCTTGTCCATATACTACTAAAACAACGGCCATCTTTCTTTAGCGCTTTTCCATCAATTAATTTAAAAACGGCTTGATAAAACAGCGATTAGTGCGCACGATTCATCGATGAATTTAACAACACGCCTATTATTTTAGTTGTGTATATGGCAGGAAGCGACTTAAGCTAACGTAATTAATAAATAATATTTGTGTCGTCATATTTATCAGATGGAAGTATTTTGCTGACTATATTAGTTACTATTTTAAATTTTAATCTGTTATAAAATGAAACTCAATATTTTTTTTCTGCACAGGATACCCCCATACCCCAAACTTGGCGAAAATCGATTGGTTTTTGGAAAATGATGATTTCTTTGAGGTTAGAAAAAAAGTCAAGTGACACATGAACTTTAGGGTTCGGTGGATTTTTATTTATCATGGCCTTTTTAATAAATACAGGGTGTCCCACCGGGAACCACTTCGATCTATACAGGGTCCTGCAGCTCACGTCCCGTCTTATGTAGCTCATTTATCACTTAATGTAAAATTTTCATATTTTGCAGACGTTACCTTTAACTTACCGTGCATTTCAGGAAAATAATTTTGGTTATACAGGGTGTCACAAAAAAGTGTGACATCACGATGGTGAATTTTTTTAAATGGAACCTTGTGTATTTTTTTGTATATTTAGGTACCTTTTGTAGTCATCTATCTTCCTCTAAATTTTTGTCAGCATCGGTTCAGTAGTTTCAGAGAAAAAAAATAAAAAAAACTGTTTTGCACCATTGAATTTAAAAATTATTAAAAATACCAATAGTGCTTGATTAATAGAATTAAACAAGGAACTTATTAAGTAACGTAATATCAGTCGCTTAGGTCATGTTCGGTTAATTCGAACTGTACAGGGTGTCCAAAATTTAGTGTCAAACTCTTCAAATTTGAAAGCACTTTATTTTTCTTATTTTAAATATAAGCCCCTGTATATTTTTAGGTCGTTAGATGCATATTTAAAAAAGAAACATTTTTCTAATTACAAACCTATCGAAATTCCTAACACATTAAAAGTTATTCGTTGAAAACTCATTTAGGCATCTATTTTAATAGTAATACCATTGAATAAAAGTGATAGGTGGCTATGAAAAACAATTTATTGACATTGGTGTTTATTTAACTCACACAATCTTGTTTTGACGTATTATAAAAATTCGAGTAAATTATTATTATTTATTAATTGAATTAAAGTAATTTAAGAAAAACCTTTAAATGTTAAATAAACCTAATTTTTAATACTTTTGGCTAACATTTAGGTAAATTTAACCAATTGCTAGGTAATAATTAACGTTATTAGGAAACTCCAATGTCAATAAATTGTTTTTCATAGCCACCTATCATTTTTATTCAATGGTATTACTATTAAAATACATGCCAAAATGAGTTTTCAACGAATAACTTTTAATGTGTTAGGAATTTCGATAGGATTATAATTAGAAAAATGTTAGAGGGGCTTATATTTAAAATAAGAAAAATAAAGTGCTTTCAAATTTAAAGAGTTTGACACTAAATTTTGGACACCCTGTACAGTTCGAAATAACCAAACATGACCTAAGCGACTAATATTACGTTACTTAATAAGTTTCTTGCTTAATTCTATTAATCAAGCACTATTGGTATTTTTATTCATTTTTAAATTCAATGGTGCAAAACAGTTTTTTTTATATTTCATTTTTTTTCTCTGAAATTACTAAACCGATTTTGACAAAATTGTGGAGGAATATAAATAACCACAGGAGGTACCTAAATATACAAAAAAATACACAGTGATCCATTTAATTAAATGCACCATCGTGACGTCACACTTTTTGGTGACACCCTGTATAACTAAAATTATTTTCCTGAAATGCACCATGGGTTAAAGGTAACGTCTGCAAAATTTGAAAATTTTACAGTTAATAATAGATGAGCTACATAAGACGGGAGGTGAGCTGCAGGACCCTGTATATAAAATACTATGCATAGGAAAAATTTGTAATGTCGATGTGGTAACTCGGCTAAAATATTTTCAAGTTGGTGGCACTTTCGGTTATACCGGAATTAAGGTCAACTTGCTTATTTTAAATGAAACCCTTCACCTTCTTCACAAGATTTTAGGTACATTTTATGTATCATATTTCATACCTAAGTCTACGCGTTTTTGCATTATTTAAGATTTTACGTTAAATATGATATTTGCAGGTGCTAAAATAATTATTAAAAAGACCTTTATTATTTTTTTATCGAGTTGGATTTCTTGTTGAAAAGAACTTTATCGGATCTAATCTACATTTTAAAACCAAAATAATAATTATTCAACAGTATAAAATACAGTCTCTACTGAGGTAACGATTGACAGATCCGTAAATGTATCGATTGTTTTAACTAGTTACATATTTTCTTCTTCATTTTATCTAATAGCAAATTTCCATTTTTGACATTTCAAATGGAATTTTTTATACATGAATGGAATTGTCAACCAAAAATTAAAACGCAAAATAGATAATATAAATAAAAGTTTAAGCATTAAAATTTAAAGAAAACAGTAAACCTTTAAAAAAGCAATTACACACAACCACAAGACACAAGTTGAGCAATTTGATCAAGAAGGATATCTTTATCGATACCATCAACACCTTTAATATTACATTTATCATCAATGCCTTCTTCATCGGAGTGCAATTCAACTTCTTTTAAAACAAGCAATAATCGGTGGATTTCCTACTCTGATACTCTTATTGTTCATAATCGTAATAATATACGTTGTTTTTCGGAAATATTTATCTAGTATAAAATTTGTACTGCCCAAAAGTATATAAGAAATATATACACCTTTGTTTTGAATGATTTAAAACGCGTTCTTATTTTCAATATTTCCATTTCTATGGAAATATTTTCACTAGGTGTTTCATTTAAAATAAGCAAGTTGACACCTACTTCCTGTATAACCGGATCGAAGTGTTTCTCGGTGGGACACCCTGTATTCATTTGTAAATTAAAAGCGTTTTTTGTATTTTTGCTGGTATGTTTTCGTGAATTTTTTAAATTTTACTCCCGATTTTTGAGGTTAGAAAATTTTTGTGATTGATGGTTTAATTTAAATAAAATATGTACTTGAAATACACATACCGCCTGTAACGTACAAACCACTTTTTTGTGTGGCTGTGTTCTGTGTTACATATTTTTTTGTTTACCCTTGTGTTTCCTTTATATTAAACGTTTTCGTTTGGGTCAAATAAGAAAATATTATTGATTATTAGTATACGGTTTTGGGACGCTTCACCAGGACTCTAAATTTGACCAAACTATTAATTCTGTTTGACGACTTAACAATCGTTATTTGCCAATAAAATATTTGTAGGTACATAAACAATACACTTATATACAGTGCAATTATACTTTTCCGGTATCTCTCATATATAAGTATTACAGAAAAAATCTATTACATCGAAATATCTAAATATAGAATAAACCATACGTGTTGCATAATTTTTAATGATATATCAAAAAAAATTGTAAGTGGCCTTAATATCAAAAACAAGATTGCAGTTTATAAGTACGCGATATCCCCTTACTTCACAATATTGTTGGTTTACAATGAATATTAAAATACTGTTGTTTTTTATATCAGTGGGAAAACAGAGCCAAAAGTCAACATTACAATAAAAAAGAATAACAAGAAGTAATTTCATTTCTAGACGAAAAATATTGCTGAAAACATGTTAATAGATCCAAGCAACATCATGTTACCGCCTTAACACTTTAAATTAGGCCCCAAGAATAACTTCGGTAAAGCCATGGAAAGAAATGGCGAAGGTATTTTGTTATTTAGATTCAGCGAAGATAAATTAAAAGAATGCCTTTCTTTTGTTAAAGTGGCAAAATTCAGCAAACTATAAGAAGGTTCCTAAAATTTTAAAAATAATAAAGTATTGGGATGTCAAATATCTCTGAAGATTCATTTCCATAATTTCCATTTAGATTTTTTTTCGAAAAATTTAGGTGTTCAAAGCGATAAACATGAAGAAACATTTTATCAAAACATCATGGCGATGGAAAAAGATACCAAGGAAAATGGTTATCGAGAATGCTCGCAGAATTTTGTTGAACATTAAAATGAGATTATCCTCCATAGATTATAAAAGCAAACAAGCAAAAAACAAGAGTGTTCTTATAGTATTTTTTTACACATGAATTATTGTTTGTAGATTAATTCAGATAATTTATTTAGAATTTTAACTGTCTTATTTTGAAACACAGTATCTGCATCTAGTATTATTACTATTTCTATTGCTTTTTGGACTAACTTTGATGTTTTTCTTTTTCAAAATATTTGTATTAAAGTATATTGTATTTACAAATTGAATTTGTTTCATTTATCACAGGGTTCTCACTTCTGGAAAGTCAGGGAAGTCAGGGAATGTTAGGGAATTCAAAAGTGGTCACGGAAGTCAGGGAATGTAAGGGAAAACCAGTTAAAAACCTGGAAAATTACAGTTTTAGTAAAAAATAATTCCATTTCCGAACAAAACTTAAAATAATCCGTTTGTCTTATCGATAAAATAAATACGTTTTATAACAAAATTAAAAATATTCCGGCTCTGTCTTACCTATCGTGGGCTGTTCAGTTCGACATCAAACAAATAGTTGAGAAACAAGGATAAATCAATTCGTGCTTACATGCTTATAAGAGAGAGAGAGAGGTAGTTTGGACATTTTCTTAGTTTGGACCAGGTGATAAAATTAATAAAATATTTGTTTAGTTCTATTTTTTTTTGTGTGGACTCTGATGTGTTTAGCGTTAAAGGACGGCAGATATGGATAGATCTGATTTTTAACAATGGAAAGTTTTAATTTCAGTGATGCGTTGCGCAGATATTTTATGGTTGCGCAGCACCCGACGCGTTTGAGCAATTCTTTTATATTTTTTAATATTAATCTAAATTTTTATTAACTGTATTATGGCAAATTGAGTTTTATTTTCGTGATATTAGCGTTTTTTGTTGATTACAGGTCGATTATATTCTTGGTAAGTTTTGTAATGTTTTATATCTTGGCGTTGTTTGTAAATTTTAAATACTGTTTTGCAGATTTCAATTATGCACCAAAAAAAAAACTTATTTCCAAGAAACGTGGTTACTTAAAAAAGTTTTTAAAAATATAGTAGTCAGTGTTCAGTCAGACCATACCAAATTTCGATGCCTAATCTGCAAAAAGAATTGTAGTTTGAGTAATATGTGACGGCAAGCTATTATAAGTCACATAAAATCAATTTCTCACAAAAAGGCGTTACGTATTGGACATTCTTCTAATATTTCTTTATTGAACAAATTCTGTCACACAAGTAGTAATGTTGAGTGCGAAACAAATGCTTCCCTAATATCAGAACAGAATGCAACTACCTCCACAGCTTGTCAGTCATAGGATAAACCATCCCAAAATTTAGAAAGTTCACTTTCGTTTTTTACAAAAGATGCCAGTGGATTAAAAGCTGAAATTTTATGGACGTTACATATAATTAAAACTCACAATACAATCAATAGCATTGATAAAACTACCATTATTTTCTGTTTTCAGACTCGCATATTTCAAGGAGAATGATATTGGACTCTACACATTTATATATTTGTGGTCTGGCTGAATATTTTAAAAAAGAGTTTTTAACATACTATAAAACTCTAAAGCATTTCTCGATTTCTTTTGATGAATCCCTTAACAAAATATCACAAAAAGGGCAAATGGATCTTGCTATTCGCTTTTTCAATGATGTAACAAGCCAAGCAGAAACAAGATATTTGACTTAAGTGTTTAAAATGGTCGCCCTACGGCTGATATTTTACTTAAGCATTTGATTAAAGGACTGGAAACACTAGAATTAAGTCCAAAAAATGATTCATATTTCTTATGGATGGTCCGAATGTCAATTTAAAACTAAATAGACTTTTAAAGAACATAACTGTTAAAAAAAATAATACCTTAATCTGCTAAAAGGTTTTTTTTATATGTGTTCAGTTAATGACATGCACTTTCTAAACTTTCAGTGCTCTGTAATCTAATTGTTTTTTTTTAGTTTAGTAACTTGTAAGCTAAGACCATACGTTTTTTGGGAACAGTTAATGCACGTTTTTAACTATACACGGTTCATATTTGTGACTGTAGAAATTTCAAGAATATTTTGTTATTATTCAAATTTAAAGTTTTCAAATGTTTATGTTCTTGTCATTAACCATTACAAAGCTTAGTTGTTTGTGGAGCTATGTTAATTTTTAAAACAGGTTATATACTGTGCTTTAATATTAAATGTATTTTTTAATTATTCTTTAGAATGAGCATATGAAGATAGGACTGAGTGATAATAAAGAAGTTGTTTACGTAAAATTTATTTCTCGTAAACTAGCCGCGCTTCGAGCTCGCCTCTACGCACTAAGTAATTTCATCAGCACATGGCCAAGAATATAAATTTATTTTTCATTACCCCAAAATGGAACAAAAATCAAGGCACTTCAATTAAAAACCTTTCATTTTTTACAGCATGTGGTTTTAGATTAGTTTTCCTTTTCTTTTACAATTTCCAGTCCAGAGATAATTCCAGAAATATTTTATACCATCTCTCTTATCGGGATCGAGTCTAAAAATGCCGAGAAAAATTCACACTATTATAATCAATTTACTTTTACGGTAAGCTCCTTTAAAGTCATGAAAATTTTGCTTAGGGAGACCTGGAAAGTCAGGGAATGTCAGGGAATTCGATTTAGGAATTTTAGTGGGAACCCTGTATCATAATATGAAGATGATGTTAACACAAATGCACTTTTAAAAGCAACTTCGCCGCCCTGGGTATCAGCTCCGAGTGCCCCTAATGTAAATCCGTTACTGCTGAAAACCAAAATTCTAAACTTGTGACTCCCAGCACATTAACTTAAATAGAACAAATAGGTGAATATAAAAATCGCAGTATTTTTGGCAATATTTTTGTTCTAATTTTCTTGTAATATCATATAAGTGTAACTTAATTCCTACTAAATATAGATAAAAAGTCACGTTTTATTTAATTACAAGTGATTTAATTTTATGTTTCCTAGACAATGCTATATTGTATTTTTCCGAGAATATTTACTGTGGCTTTAGTACTAAAATTAAAGGTTTATTATCTAGAATTAAATTGTTTATCTATTCTAGATAACTAAATACCTTTAAAATGGTGACGAATTTAGTATCTAGAAATTTAAAATTAGACATCGTATCTGGTTCAAGGTTAATAGAGTGTTTCTGGGTTGTGATTATCTAGAACAAATTGGATTTTAAAAAATATAAATTTATGATAAATAGAAATAATAGCAATTTTTAATTTGCTTTTATTTGAATACATTTATTTTACACATTTAAGATTTTATATTAAATAAGGTCTATGGTAAATTCACATCTTTGTCTTGAAATAGTTTTAAAATAAATTTCAAAATGTATTACCTACTTACTGTCCTAGGTCACCTGGGTTGATCTTTGGGTTTAAACAATATTTTTTACAACGTTTCGCTTTTGGTTGCCCATCAGAAGGGGTTTTTACTCCACACAAAGACATTGTAGTTAGTGTTTAACGTGGGGGTGATTGCTTATAAATGGCAAAATATAGTTATAAAAAACTGGGTGTCCGGTAATAAGTCTACAAAGTTTGATTATAGAATTCACTATTATGCTAGCTTATCTAAAATTACCATGTAGCCGGTAAAGAGCATCAAAAATTTTAAAATATATGTATTTTCTTTATTGCTAAAAAACATGCTAATTAATTTTAATGAGCTTTGAAATATAGTTAGACAATATTATACAGTGACGTTTTTTAGGGGCAGAGCAGTCGGCTGTAAAAAAGTAAAGTTTACAAAAATTAGAGTTGCCAACTCGTCTCAGAGCAAAAGGGGAACACATGACATTTTTTTAGCGCTTTAACTTTTTTGAAACATATATTTTAGCTTAACAATTTTAATCGTTCGACGTTTAAAAATAATACC
Source organism: Listronotus oregonensis (assembly GCA_019359885.1). Lineage (NCBI taxonomy): Eukaryota > Metazoa > Arthropoda > Insecta > Coleoptera > Curculionidae > Listronotus > Listronotus oregonensis. The sequence goes on along the minus strand of JAHBCN010017228.1, from coordinate 4,313 downwards.
TAAATATAAATTTTATATATAATCTTGAAAAATGAAAAAAAGAGTTAAATGGTTATCTAGAAATTAACAGAAATATATAAAAAAACAATAACCTTAAATTATAAAACAAAAACAACATACTTAAAAGGTTTTCTAGAAATTGTTCTTGGATAGAAAAAATAGCATTTTAATAATTAAAAAAATTACTTGTTTTTGTAGAAAAGGCGAAGCTACGTCCTCCGCAGTACTTGCGGAGGACATTTTAGTTTAAAAGAGGACAGTCCTCCCAGCTGGGATACGGTTGGCAACCCTAATAAAAAGTGACGTCATCAGTAAAGGTTTCTAATTTTTTTATATCATAGTTATGGCAACCCATATAATTTTTATTCAGTAACCGGTTGTATTTATTTTTTTTTTAACTTCTGTTAATTTTTGGTTGATGAGTCGTTTTCCCTGAAAAAAATATTTTCGGTTACCTGCACACAACAATTAACAAAAACTAAAAAAGTAAAAAAAGGATTAAAGTAAATTAAATGAAATTTTTGAAAAAAACATACTTAGCACATTTTTAGCATTACCGCTATTTTGTAAAATACCCTTATTAGCTTCATTATAAGATGGTAAAAGAGTGGAACTAGTCGGACCTGCTGGCATGCGAAAACGTTGATTCTAGGTTGGAATTGTCCTATAACTACATACAGACAGGTCCACTGTAGTAGAAACATAGGTATCACTTAGGCGAATTGACTTACATTCGCCTGACTCGAGCTAGCAAACAAAACTCGCAAAAACGATGCGATAAATGTTGAATATTTTTGAAGATTTAATTTTGATTTTAAATATTATTTGCTTTTTTGCAGCCGCAGGCATTGCAAATACGTGGTAAGTTCTCTTGGAAACTCGTTTCTTCTGGTTTTAGCAAGATGGTTGTCCCGCTCACAATGGACGTATTGTTCAAGGATATTTGAACAATACGTTTCCTAACCGTTTGATTAGTGGACGTGGAACCATTTTGTGGCCCGCGAGATCAGCAGACCTTGCTCCTAATAATTTATTTTTGTGGGGTTATTTAAAAAATGAGGTTTATGGTCATGATAGGGCTAATAATTTAGAAGAACTTGGAATAAAAATCGAAGAAGCTTTTCAAATTATCAGCCCTAATATGCTAACAAACATTAGACGGGGTTTTTACGATCGTTTGGGATATTGCCTTGCGCAAGAAAGAGGTTTGTTTGAATATTTATTATAATTTCATTTTAGAGTTATGTTTATAATTATTTATTTTTTCATTGGTACTATTTTAATTTTAGAAATGAGTTTTTTTTAAGAACTTACTTTTTATTTTGCGTTGGCAATTAATGAACTGATAAATAAAGCTGTTGGTATTTAATTCCCTATTTATAAATAAGTATTAAGTATCAACTGTTTTTTCAACAGATTGACCGCATAAATAAACAACATACAACACACACGTCTGAAAGCATATTACAACTGAGATTCGGTTCGATTAACATGCATGCCACGTTTATCGATCGAGGGGGCAGTAGAATTCTGCCCCCGCCTAGTTTCTACTATGGACCTCGTATACAAGTGCTTGGATATAACAATTCCCAAATATCAGGTTTTAATTTTCCTGCTACTCTAATACGTAAAATTAGACACAAAATAGATTACGTAATATTATGCAAAAAGGTAAAATACACGTTATTAAGTACAGTATTTATACAGAGCTAAGAAACAACATTACAGCAAACCCAGGCAGAGTAAAAAAATTTAAAAGGGGACAGTAGAGTTTAACATGAACTCAGTCACATTTTTTCTGGTCTATTATACAAAGAAAAAATCATAGTAGTGTGCTAGTGGAAATGATATATAATAATAAATGTTATGAAAAGTTGGTGATATAGCAAATTCTTTGCACGATATTTTAAATCTGTTTTAATGTGTCTGATCAAAGTTCCAATGCAAAGCCTGTTGATGGTTTATTTATTTTTCGAAAAAAAGAATCAGATGTTTTAAATCATAAAAAATATAATTTTTAATTTGGCTTATTTTTTTAGGCGGGCTAAATGTTTAGTAAAACTTAGCATCATTTTTATTTAGCTTTAAAAAATCTGATTTAAAGTTAGCCGTTATAAACTCATTTTTAAGAGTACACAAGAATAAAATAACTTATTATCCACCCATAGTCTTTTAATAATTTGGCAAAATTTTTTAAAATGATTTTATGAAGCCCTGTTTAAGGAATGCTGCCAAAATTTCTTTATCTCGCATTTTTTGTAAAAAGAAAAACCACCGCCCAATGGGATATTTTCAGAATGTGCAGCCAACGACTGATGAAGATAAACACTTGATGTTATATACAGATTGGAAAAGGCATTTGATGTGATCACACTATTTTTAAGGGTAATTATCGGAATCAGCATATTTATTTTTAAAGTCTAAGGATAGAAAATGGTAAGAATTGTAAATGTTTTGAGGTGCCACAAGGCAGCATTTTAATTTTTTTTTTTTGCCTTTTATCAATTTTTTTCTGACTGTAAAAAATAATTCGGGATTATTCGTGGATGACAAATTATTAAGATTAGAACGTGTGCAGAAGATAGTATCGAGCTACAAAATTATTTAAAGGTTAGTATGGTTTAAGTTGTCTGTGTTATGTTATATACTTAGTAGGTTATTTTTTTCCTTACTTGTAATTACCGTTTTGTTTAACTTGGCGTCTTACTATCATAAAAACTGTCCGTTTTTTTTTGTGGATCATTATATCTTCTAACTTACCTGTTAGAGATGTCAAATGGGTTGGCACCATCATATCAATCATTAGTGAAATTCAAAAAATTAAATCATTTAAAGAAGAAAAATTCCTCCAGATAATTGCTGTCTTAGCAAAGAATAAAAATAAAATTTGCTATTTAAATTATCTGATTATACAGATCAATATTGCAACGAAAATATTTATTTTAAATTAATGTCACTCACTCATAAATGTTATTAATTGTAAGACAAAAATAGCCATTTTTTGCAACACATTGCCTTTTTATAGAGAAAATTGTATTTATATATTAGAAAAGCCAAAATATCAGTTCATCCTCATGGACTAAACAGGCAAATATAGCTTGACCGATTTTTTACGGGTTTAGCAATTCTGTCAGATATTCGGAATATCGATACAGGCTCAAATATTTTGGTTGTTTACAATTATTACAAATTTTTAAATTTTTTTTCTTCCAGTGGGATCTTTATGAATTATTTTTGCCCGACTATTGTATGCGGGGTTTTGACCAAGCCTGTTCGGCAATCCCGACTTCGACGTTTAACCTCGTTCTGTATGTTTTTTATGTTCTTTAACTCTAACTTCGAGGGTTTTTTGTTTCGATGTTTACCTCACCACATTAACAGGGAATTTTAGATACATCATTATTTTGAAACATTTTTTCCGGACTGTCTTAGTAAGAATACTTCTTTGGGGCGGTTTGGGATTTGAATCGTTTTTAAATTTTAAACGCGATTGTGGATCCTTCTGGGAAATTCCTTTAATATATGGAATTGTCATAAATATTTGGTTATGTGGAGTCTCGTTCAAGTTAGAGTTTTTTTGTCTTAGTTTGATATTTTTCGATTGTTCCCTTTACCAGTCCCTCAATGACCCATTCGCTTAAGATCCCTAGCTATGTTACTTATTTTGTCTTGCAGGGATTCCTATTATTACAAAAATTACGGCGTTATATAGAGTACGATCATCCCCTGTTTCTTTTGATTAGGGAATTAAAATTCTTGTAAATATTTAGTGTAAGTTTTTTGATAGAGGTTTGTATATGTCCATATTTTTTGATAAACTCGAGAAAGCCTGCTGATTGATGGTTCACTTTATTTTTGAAAATAAAGAAATCAGATGTTTCAAACTCATAACAAAATTAAAACCAAAAACTATAATATTCCGGCTTATATTTTTAGAGCCTGGGTAAATGTTTAGTAAAACTTTAGGAAAAATTTAGCTTTTAAAAAATTTTAGGTCAGGGGCCCGGGCTTCCATAAATCTTTACTATCTATAAAGTTGGACATCAAATGCAAAATTCAAACATTTTTTTTTTATTTTGCACAAACTTTTTGGTTATTAAAGATTCATGAATTTTAAAATTATTGTGAAATTGGATTTTATCATCTGATATAATGAGAATGGCTACTTTATAGCCTTCTATTTAAATGTCAATATTTTTGAGTTTTGTATTTTTTCCAAAAATCTTTAAAGAAATAAAAAAGATTTTTAAATAAATTTCAAACATTGTATGAGAGTTTCCTGTTCTTATCACGAATTTTGTGATAAAAAAAAG
>JAHBCN010017227.1:0-18583 GCA_019359885.1 Listronotus oregonensis | reverse complement strand
TTCTTAATCTTAAATTATTTACCGATTTTACTTTGTTATCAGATTCTATTTTAAAGATGACAAATATAAAAATAATAATTATGTTCACTTAAATTGTTTAAGAGTTTCTTTACGCTTTAAAAAGGGGATTGTTCCCTTTAAACAATTATTTTTGAATTTAAATGGTATCGATATTTTATTTTTAATATTATATTATTATATTTCTGACAGCCCGGCAACGTTGATTTATTATTTAAAAAAATAGAAGGTAATAAATATAACCTCAAAATATTCAGACATATCATCACAAAACACAAATTTGTCATCATTTTTTTTATGTTCTTTGTTTTGCTACGTTACTATCCATATTTTATTTATTATTATGATTATATAAACTTAAGTTCTGTGTGTTTGTGTTTTTTAATAGGGGAATTTGTTGCATCTAAAAAAATGAATACGCACTGACCAGAAATAAATATTTTTATTGTCATTAAGTTTTCTATATAAAGAACTAAACAAAAAAAAGGAGTGGAAATGGCGGATTAACCTCGAAAAAATATTTTAAAATGTAGCTTTTTTTAAAAAACGATGGGTGCGCTGGCTACGATCGTACGGTCTTCTGAGGTTTTGAAAAAAATTACAGTTATTCACCCATTTCCAAGTTATTTTTATTTTATATTTTTTATTGTTTACAAAAATTTTTTTGTCAAAAAATAAAACAAGAAAATTTTTTAAAAAAAAAAAGTCTGAATGAAAATTGGAAGATTTAGTCGAAAAAAAAACTTATATTTGAATGATTTTAATTAAAATTTTGGGTTTTTTTTTAAAAGCAATTTGATTTGTATAATTTTCTAAGCCCAAATAAAGGGGAAAAACCAACCAAATAATAAAATTTTAAGGAATGTATTTTAATAAGGCAATAACTTTTTTTAATTTTATTTAAAGGGGGTATGGGGCTTGTGGGATTCCAACCTGCGTCTTACCTGAAAAAAGCAGGTGGTTTATCCTGATCTCCGAACGCTCGGTTAAAAAAACATTTAGTTTAAAAAAAAAAAAATAAATTTTGCAAAAAAGGTTATTCAAAAACTTAATATTTAATGTTTAAAAAATGTGAAAAAATTAAGTGTTAAAAAAAAGGAGAGCTTTTTTTTTACTGCAGGATACTATGTTTTTTTTTCCCGGTAAGGTAATTTGATTGATTGATGGGGTGAAATTTTAAAAGGAAAAAACGGGGTTTTTTGGAAGAAAAATAATTAGCTTTAATTTTTTAAAATTTTTTATACATTTAGTTTTTCTTTGATTTTTTTTCTTTATTGTTTTAAAATTTTAAAATGTCTAAAATTTGGGGAAATTTTTTTAAAACTTCTCATTTAAAACTTTGCTTTTTAAACCACCACGATGTGTATCTAAAAGACAAAAAATTTTATTGGGGAAGGGGGGGGTACAGTTGGCTAGAGGAAGTTATAAAGATTCGCGATCTGCATGATTCACCGTGGCATGTATTAAGTATGCTAAGTAAAAAAATATAAAAACAGGGGAATGACAAGTTAGGTTACAGACATTGTCAAAATAAAATATTTTTTTATTTTGTCCACAGTACGGCCCCCCCGGCAAGTTGATTACCACATACTTTATAATTCGTAAGGAATTTTTTTTCGAGGGGGTCTACCCCCTTCTCTCGTTCCCCCCCGCTTTTCCGCTCGAAAAAGCCCTATATTTGGCGATTTCCCAAGGTTCAAAAAAATCACGACCAAAATTTTTTTTTGTTAAAAATTACGGAAATTTTTTTTAAAAATGTGAATTTAAACTTATCCGACAAAAATTTGTCCGACTTTTCATGCCCAAACCCCCCAAACCCGCCCCAAATAAAAGGGTTTAAAAAACCCATCACCACATAGGAATTTTTTTGGAAAATTTTATTGAAAAAGATTTATAAAATAATACCTTTGGGGTTTTTTCCCCCCAAATTTCAAGCCGCTTTTTTTTTAGTCCGACAGCGGGGAATTGGGAAATTTTTACGGGTAAAAAAAATCGTTTACCACATGTCGGACAAAAAAAACCCCCAAAAAAATTAAATTTTTTAAAAAAAAAAATATATTTCCTCAAAAAAAATTTTTGCAAATTTATTTAAAAAAAAAAAAACAAAAAAAAAAAATTTTTAAAAAATTTTTTAAAAAATTTTTAAAAATTCCAAAAAATTTTATTTTAGGGGAAAAAAAAATTTTTCGGGAAAAATTTTAATTTTAAAAAAATTTAAAGAATTATAAATTATAATTTTTAATTAATTTATTATATATTTCTTCTATTTATTGTACTAAAACTAGCCAATAAAAATAGTTTATAACAATTCAAATTTTGCTTTTTGGGTTAATTCAAAAAAATTTTTAACCGTTTTTAAAAATCCAAATTTTAATTCAGTGTTATTTATTTAAATTTGCGGTGTTTTTTATTGCTTAACCATTATTTAAAAATAATACTGAATCTATTCTAAGGAAATTGGGTTTTGGATTGGAAAGGGGGAAGTGAACGAATTTAGCAGACACTTTAAAACAATTTAAAAAACCCAACCCGTTTTCATCATCACTCTTATGAAAGAAAAAGTCTTAAGAATAACATTACTCTGTAATCTGCAATATTTACTAGAATAAAAAAAATCTGACACTTTTGATAAGCTGTGCTTTTGACGTTTTTTGAATCCATTCCATAACCTTACTTAAAAAACAAAAATCCTATTATAAAACAAACATGTAATGATTTTTTTCTATTTTTCTTAATCGAAAACGGCCAAAGTATAATGTTGCAAAATGTTGTCATTTCAAAGGATCACAAAAGCGACAAATTTAATTTGACAACGAAATCGTAGCTATTTAAATACTAACAGTCCAATTTTACGCGATAAAAAATAATGGGGATACATTTAGCAACATAAATTTATTTAACATCGGTGCCACAATCTTATGTTTTTTAGCGAGTAACCCTGTGTGAAAAACTACTTGGCTCAAAAATATCCATAATTAATAACTATTTAATAAATTGATCTAAATTGGGTAATTTGTGAGTAAGTATTTTTACGGCTAAATTCACTCTAACACTTGGCAGCATTGGTACTGGTGAGGTAACACTTCGATTCAACCTGTCTTAAGAAGTTATGTGGTCAGTGGTTTTAACGAAAATAAAAGCGACTGTATTATTGTATTTCTTTCAGGACGACTCAAATTACTATAAACGATATAGGCAACCACATAACGATTAAAGAAACAAAATAGTTAAGTTAGATAATAAAATAGAACTGAAACGAAATAAAAAATGTATAAAAATCAAAATTGTGCCAACTGGAATTTTATGCGAGGTTGTGGCGAAACGAGCCAAATTCCATAGAGTAGTTGGCGAGTAAGTAAGAAGAAAAAAGTTTTGCAACGCTGGTGACATTGCCTATTACAGGTTTTAATGTTGTTTGGGCATTAAAATAAATATTTTCTATATTTTAATACTGGACTGCACCTTTCGCTGTCAAATGACTGTGGTGAACCCCACTTCCAAATCTATTTCTTCTGCCCTTATATCGTAGTAGCCGAGCTGTGGTGCCTATTTTAAATAAAATTACCTTTAAATAGAAATAACCAACTGTTTATTAAGATGCCTCCAGTGGATTTAGTATTCAGTATATCGATGGATTAGTATGAAAACCCAAAATATAAATTTTACAGGAGACACAAAAACGATTTTCTGCCTTTTGCCTAAAAAAGATTTTATTTTTTTTTACATGTTTTGAATTTGAACTAATACCCACGAAATGTTTTGAAGTGAGAAAACAAGAAAACACACTGTGAACACTTATGCAGCCAATCTTCCTAGGATATACAAGGTTTTCACACTAAAACCACTAAATCTTGGGAGCAGCTGATATACGTGGTTTCTGTTGTTGTTTGTAAAGAGCACTGCGCAGATGAAAATTTTGTCAGCTATTATATATAGTATACATAATTTTCTATCTGAAACCACCAAAATGTCATTTTTGAAAAAAAAAAATTGAAATACGAGGTTTTCATACTAAGCCATTATGTTAATAGAACGTATTTTTTCAGTATCTACTACAAGTTTTATAAATTAATAATAGATCTAAAACTCCACAGAATCCGCTATGAGCCAGCAAATTTGACAAATTTTACTTTTTAAAAAGTTGTTACCTTTTTTAAGTTTGTCACATTTAACTAAATAACTTTAAAGTTAAAAGTGCCTTCATTTGCACTATTAAAAAAAACTGCATATGGAAAAATTATACGGAAGAAATAAACGTATTAAACCAAATTAAAGAACACATTTCAACTACACATGGATTTCAAATATTTATTTTATTTACCATTTGGTATTAGAATGTTTTTGTCTAATTAATATATTTTTGGGTTAAAAAAATTTTATAACATCTAAAAAGGTACATACAATATATGTTTATTTTTCTGCAGATGTGCAATATGAAATTGCAGAGTTGGTATTCTTCGCAAACATAGCTTTATTCTCCCGAGACTTGTGTCCAATCTTTCTGTGGAAAAACATATTCACAAATGTAACAAATAATGTGATTAAGAATCCATGGAGACATTACAAGCTTTACATTTTATTATATCTTTTATAATCGAAAAGTTTCATTAAAATACACAAATATTTTAGATTATTGACTCCTTCCATTAATAAAAGTTTATAAAGCCTTTACGAAAGGCAATTTGGCAGATTTTATAATTTGTTTTTTCTTTGTAATCATGTTTTGATACCTTTATTTAGCAAAGGCCACAATATATACGCCGCTTTTGTCAATTACCAATTTCAAATAACATTGGATAAGATTAATAGGAAAAATGTAATGGTATTTTATTTACCCTTTTTACAAAAAAAATCTAGTTAGTTAATTTATTGCGTTTATTTAAAATAAAATGATGTACAGAAGCCAAGAATGTAACAAAATCTAGTTGGGTGTTCCAAGTAAGTAGGTATATGATCGTTCTCGGATATACTTAAGTTGCAAAATTACCGATCCAATATCAAATTATAAATTTTATGTTATAGTATTTCCTGTGTAATTTTCAAAAAGTATACGGTTGTAAGAGAATAACAAATAAATTTGGTGACCATCCAGCTCTTTTTTTAGAAAATACACAAGAATTCGTCCATTTTTACTTTCCCTCTTACATTTTTCTTAATAAAACTGCAAAAAAAAAACAGTTTTTACAAAAAATAATATATTCTAGGGCAAAATTCAAGTAAAGTTCACAATTAATAGAAATGGTTAGTCCTTGAAATACAATGTATTTCGAATCAAACTAGTCCACAACTTGTAATAGCTAAAACTCTGTGACGAAAAGAATATGTAGTTGCTTTTCGTTCCTATCCTTTTTGCTTTTACTGAAATTGACAAAGGTACATAGATGATTAAAATAATAACTAAGACAATAAAAAGAAACTTATAGCTGCGTATGGCCTGATTACACTAAAAAAGAATTATTTTTAAACGTACTTTAACTGATAAATTATTTTATTAACTAACGATTAAATTTAACAAATATCTAAATTAAAAAAAAAAATTATGTTGATCTTTATTTTAATAGAAATAATAAATAAAATATAAAAAAGGACAAATTTAAGAGGGTTTAAAAAATAAAATTTGAATTATTTGATTTTGTATACCTAGAGTTTATTAAGTTGCATTAATTTAGAACTAAGCAGAACTAAGACATTTTATTACAAAACATAAATTTAGTAACTAAATAAGAAGGTATAAAGTTTAAAAAATTAGTAAATAGAATACAAAATATACTATACAGGGTGTTACAGAATGTTGTGAGGAAAATTTAGGGGTAGATTCTAGTAGCAAAAATATGAAAAAAAGTTCATATAAACATGGGTCCGGAAATGCTTTGTTTTTATAATACGGGGTGTTTAAAGTTTTTCGCTAGTTAAAGTTTATTTCACATTTCTTGAAAACCCGTGGAGATATTGAGATAAGTTTTGCTACACGCAAATGTATTATTATAGGTCACATTTACATGTACAAAATAATTTTCTAAGGGATTTACATCAGTGGCGTTCATACCGGTAAGTTCTTATTTTTAGCGAAGAAAACTGTACGCCACTGGTTTTTTTTTCAAAAATAAGTATTGATTTCTTATAGCCAGTTTAATTCTGCTTAAAAAGTACCTCTTGGAGTTTGTCGTCTTGACTTACCGTTTTCAAAATAAAAATCAATTTTTTAAACCGTATCCGTATAAGCTGTTTCCGCCAGAGACCTCAAATATTTCGAAGGGGCAGAAGAAATATTCAAATGCGATTTACCGCAGAGGGAAGCCATTTATAGCATCTAATCTAAAGTTAAAATCAAATAAATTATTTTTGAACAATTAGTACAAATAAAATAATAAAATTATAAATAAAACATGAAACAGCTAAGTGTGATTTTAGTTTTACTTCGAAAACGGTAAGTCAGAACGAAAAAGTCCAAAAGGTACTTTTTAAGCATAATTAAACTGACTTTAAGAGAGCAATACTAATTTTTGGAAAAACCAGTGGCGTACAGTTTTTTCTGCTAAAAATAAGTACTTACCAGCACGAACGCCACTGATCTAAATACCTTAGAAATTTTTACATGTAAATGTGACCTATATTTACACATTTGCGTGTACAAAAACTCATCCTAATATCTCCACGAGTTTTCGAGAAATGTTAAATAAACTATAAAAGAAAAAAAACTTTAATCACCCTGAATCCTAAAAATGAAGCATTTCCGGACCCATGTTTATATGATTTTTTTTCATATTTTTGTATGTATAATCTGCCCCTAAATTTTCCTCACAACATTCTGTAACACCCTGTATAATATAAATTATTTAATTAAAATACCAAAATTAAAGAAAAAGAAAGATAATATAGGTTAAAAAAATAGAAAGAAAGTAGTATAAAGATTGTAGGTGTCTCTACAGAAAAGTCACGAGTAATCACTTCTTAGGGAAAAAACTTTTTTCACTTAAATTATTATTAGTAAACAAGCAAGTTACACTGTTCTTTTTAAGCACCATATAATCATAAGAGTTCTCATTTCAGTAAAAGATTAGAAAATAGAAGCTTTCTTTCTTTTAAGGTCAATTGATTAAAAACATATTTTAATTTGGTATAAACTCTTATACCGCTTACGAGCCCATTGTCCTATAAAAATATTTCTTGTGGATACCAAAGAATATATTTATAATAAGTCTAAGTATCTTTATTTGCATCTATAATGAACCATAAATGCAAGTATCCATTTTATTCTTTTTTTAAATTTTCATTTAAAAAAAATATATGATGCGCTTCGTGCGCCAACATATTTTTTTATACCCAATATTAGACCTAATTAGCTTATAAACTAGCATTAATTTACATTTACACGTTGAGCCACGATACCGTTGAGCGCATCATATTTTTTTTTTATAAAAGATCAAAAAACGTGTAAAACGACAAAAATTCAAAAAAAAAACTAACGAGTGTAAAGGGTTTTTTTGGTACTTGCCATTCTGACATTTTTACCGATTCATTGTAAATGTAAATAAAGATAGTTAGACTTTTTATAAATATAATAAAATAACCTAAATTGAAAGTTTAGATTTTCTCAAATAGAATGGGTGAAAAAGGTCCGATCTTTACCCACCTCCTTTAATTAGGATGATTTAATTTTTAAAACGAAATTATTAAAATCTTGGCCTTGTTTTATTGTCTTCATTACATTGCATATTTCTTTAATTACAGTTAAAGTTATTTTGTAACAATTGAAACAAAAATCTTTTAAATTTAAGGATAGAATTTTTTTATTAAACACACAAATATGTAATAATAAAAACACAGATACGGAGCAAAATCACTTACCGCTTTCTACTTCTTCTTGAATACCAATTCCTCGTAGACACGAATTTTTGCAGAACCATACTGCGATGTCACCTTTTATTACATTTTCACGTCGTTTTTAGAATATTCGAGGATGATTCCTTGTAATCTCCAACTTTAGGTCGGAAAATTCAATTTTTGTCATAAAATAGCTTGTCTAGTTTAATTTTGTTTTAAAAACAAAATAAAATTGGAAGGACCAGCGGTTCGTAACTTAATTTTAATGGATGTAATAGTTAAAACGCATCATAATCATAAAATAAATTAAACACTTTTGATTTTTGACTTTTATTGTATTTGTTTCTTTACTAATAATTTAAACAAAAAAGTTTAAATTATTAGATATATAGTAGTAAGTAATACTCGTAGAAAGTTAGGACAAAAATATTACCGCAGTAATGCTACTAAAATTCTGCATCTTTTTGATTCATAACTTTTTATTGTAGGGCGTAAAAGGTTGGTAGGAAAGAAGCTTTGTTAATTAAATAAAAAAAAATATATTCTATATTGACTTTTGCTGCTCCCGTTAGAGGGCACTACTTAGAAAGTTAAAGGTTTTTTTGATGTATCCTTAAAATTTTAAATGATACAATTGTCTAACTACAAACAAAAATTAAATGAAATTTGAAACAAAAAGCGTCAAAACCGAATGTTGATATTTTTATTCGTTTAAATGTTATTGTTAAGGTTTTTTTTTACTAAATTCGTTGAAAAAAATATATTTTTTATATTTCCTTGATGCCATGACAAATAAAACATATTTTTAAACATTATTTTAATTATAATTTTATTAATTATTAATAGTAATAAAAACAGCAATAAAAATAACAATATTGGTAATAATAACATAATACAAAATATCATGCTATTTGTATGTCTTTCTTCAAACTTTATCTAAGTTAAGGTCTCAGGGCTTGTCCAAATAATGTAAATGACGAGCTTTAAAGCGAGCAAACCGGCCAAAACCACAATAGAATTCCAAAAATATTGATATTATTAAGTATATGTTGCCTTTCATTTACTTACCGTAGAAAAGATCTGAAGGTGTATCACATCTAGATTGCCGTAAAGCAAATTGATAGCCGTGAAAAAATAGGCAGGTTAAGGACATCCATGTGGTATCAACAATGGACACTCAGCGCATTTTTCTGAATAAGTCCGTTATTTTTTAGAATTTGCATATCCAAATCGCTAAAATGTAAAGAGGAGTTTATTTTTGTGGTCACCTGACTTCCCGACTTGACGGTATTGTAATTTGATTTGTGAGGAAATATACATAACATTGTTTATCAAACACGACCAACCATTGGAAAAAACCTGATCGAGCGAATTCAAAATACAATAGCTTCGCTTTTATGAGCTGTAATCGAAACGGCTGTTTCCAGTACTTTAGAAGCTCCAAGGAGTCGCATTTTGCAAAACGGGAGTGATTTGAAATATTTATGATGGCCCTGTTACGCGTTCTGGAAGTGTTAATGTTATTGCTTTTTTGTTCGGTATTGGCTTTTGGCTTTAGCCATACAGCCAGACTCAGCGTGTAAATGATGTTGTTTGTTTTGTTAATTCTGTAATTATTATTATCATTATTGTTGGTTTTATGGGTGTTTTCACTATTATTATTAATAAAATTAATAACGTTTTAAACTACTTTTTTATTTATCATGGCTTGCTTGATCACGGAAATAAAAAAAATAAACTGTATTTTTTTTCAAATTTAGTAAAAAAGGTTCTCTTGTCAATAACATTTGAACAAATAAAACACATATTTTTTAAGTGAATTATATACAGAAATGTGTTCACTTAAAAAACGATTCAGAAGAATACTTACTTTTTTTTTAAAACGTTGTGAAAAAATTAAATAAAGACCATGGAAGTCCGAGAAGAAGTTTTTATTTAAATCCAGCTAACTTTCTAAACTTTTTATTTCTCTTAAATCAAGCCTTAACAGTTAGTTTTCATTGCCGCCGGCAGGGGGGGGTCAGGGGAGGTCTGTTGACCCCCCCTGAGTTTTTTAAAACTCTAAATCCTTAAATTTTAGAATATCGCCTAGGAATTTAAATTAATATGATTATTATTTAAAAATTAAAGTTGTGGTATTTTTACTTGCGTTGTTAGTTCAATTAATTCTGGGCTAGTAAATTAACCTAAACTTTTTGACCCCCTCTGCATTTTTTTCTGGCGGCGGCCCTGTTATTTTCTCAAATAAAAAAAATGTAGTACTAGCCCTAATATGCTCTGCCATAACAATAACAGTTTAAAACCTGGTAAATTTTTGTGTTTTGCTCTCATGAAAAGAGTTTAGAAAACTAAGTTACGTCACTAACTCAGGAGACGGGCGATATAGACCAAGCACACACGAATATACAAAAAATTAAGGCGGATTGGTTTAATGGTCAATAACAAAATATTGGCTGTCTGAGCATTCGTTCGTATACAGGTGTGGAACGGACCTAATAAAGACGAGTTGCTGCATATTCAAAAAAATGTATTTAATATATCTGTGTCGACACATTGAATCCCAAAATCAAAAAATATATTGGATTTGATAATAAACGAGGAGAACTTTTATTCAAATTTAAAGGGTCACAACCATAAAAATTGTATTGCTTCTATATGTTAAAAACAGTCCAATAACTTTAGTGCACCCTTTTAAGTTTCTCTTATTAAAAATCGTAAAAAAAAGGGAAATTTTATTATTACTTGGGTTCTTTATCGTTAAGATTACTTTATTCTTTTATTCACTTAAGTCCTAAGTGATAGAATAAAAATAATAATGAAAATAAACTTGACATTTGTCAACACCGATACGCAGCGGTGAAAGTTTTGAAACAGTAAAACATTTTTTCATGCATCTTCAATATTTGCGTTTTTAAATCCGTTATTTTTTTCGCGTTTTAAAATTCGAACAAATTTGTAAGTTACAGATTATATAAAGGAATTGGTAGTAGAGGCGAAAAATGAAACCGAATAGTTTTTTTATTCTGAATCGAAACCCCATAAATTTTTTTTTTGAAAAGGGTTTCTTCGTTTCCAAGAACCACTAAAAAGTTTTGCCAAAGAAAAATTTAAAATACGGGGTGTCGCAATCTTAGTTTGCCCAAACTTTTACGTCATATGAAATTGTTTGACCGTTGTAAAAGTTAGACACTTTGGTGCACATGCTAAATAATTATTATGTTATACCATATAAAAAACAATATCACCATATTTTTCGTTAGGGAACTCCATTTTCTTGTGATTTTTCCAATAACAGATTGACAAGTGTCTGACTTTTGACAAAGGTCAAACTTGATTTCATGTGGCGTAATAGTTTGCCAATTAAGATTAGCGAAACCCACAATGTGATAACAAATTTTTTTTGGCAAAACTATATAGTGAAATATCTTGGAAACGAAGGAAAATTTGCAAAAAAAGTATTTTGGTTTTCGATTTAGAATTAAAAATTAATTCGGGCTTTTTTTTCGTTCTAGGACCGTACCAATCACCCTGTATAAGAGTCTTGGACGTTTTAGAATAAGTTTACTAAATTATAATAATTTGCTGCCAGTCGCAACTATATAGGAGTGTTTTTTTGGTAATCTCAGATCAATAAAAAATCCAAAGGATCAAATGGTTTAACAAATGAAAATTAAAACCCGTCATCGTAAATAAAAACTGCATTAAGTCGCCCAGATACATTATAAATTTTTTGCCTAAAAAATTTACTTTAATTTCAAGTAAAATATTGTAACAAAGTTGCTTATACGACATTTTAATTATATTATTGAATTTATTATTATTACTTTCTTGATTTTAAAAAAAAGTGAAAAAGAACTTACCTACTACCCTTTCCCCTTTTTTAATAAGCTTGAAGCCGCTCCTAACTGAAAAAAAAAAAAAAAAATTACACATTATTTTTTTTCCTAAAAATTTTTTTCTGAAAACCAATCTGTTTACAGTTTTTTACACCATTTTCAAACAAAAGCAAGCAATTTACGAACGACTTTTTTCCGGTTTTTCCGAAGTTTTCCAAGATATTTCTCGCATTTTTCATTTGTACAAAAGCGCTGGATTTGTTTGCGAGAAAAAGTAATTTTATCCCTAAATCTAGTTAAATTCAGTTTTGTGTCGCCTTCAATATCGTAGTTTGGTGAAACTTTATAACAGTAGTGTAGTGCTTTAAAGCTGTTTTAAATGGTTGTGTCTGGATTAAATTTTATTACGTTAAGACGGCACATTTTTACACATAACTGCTAAATTTAAAATTTACGGGCGGGTTCTTACGTTCTTTGTTTCACTTATTAGTGTGCATTAAAATTATTGTAAATACATAAAATATTGCAGTAATTTTAATGTAGAAATACCGCTCGAAGACGCTACACGTTTCATTATCCCCTCTAGTTCGATATGTGTTGGAAACACGTTTTGGTTTTTAATAATTCATCTTCTACTCGTTTGTAGATATGTTTCATAGTGTTGTCGCAAATTCCTTTAATAAAAAAATATTCTTTGGGTTACTCTTTGGTCCAGGCCCCTTGCTCGCGCCAACTTGCATATCACTTAAAAGAAACTTTAAAAAACCTTATACAAAACATAAAAACTTATTAAAGTTTTGGTGACAAGTCGGTAACCGTTTTTAAGATATAAAATAAATTTAAAAATGAGGTAAAGAATAAACAAAAATTAAAATAAAAATTATTGTTTTATAATCTGGAAAATGTGTCAAATTCTAAGAACTCTTTTTATAATCTAAAAAGTAAAGTTACAATGAAGAAATTATTTTGTTGTGACTATACGGGTGACAACGAAATCACTACGAGCGTTTGTATTTTCTTGAAAACAAATATATCGCTTTAAAAAAGAATAACATTATATTATTAGATGCCGATTTTTTTATATATTATCTATACACTATATCACTTCCAGTTAAACCGGAAATGGCATAAATTTTGTTATTTTAAATGGAATACAGTGTATATTTTTTTAAGATTAAGTGTTTCTACAAACCATTTCTGATATAAAACCTGTATATAATGTAATATAAGATTTCATAAAAGAATGACTTGTTAAATTCCATTTAAAATATCAAAATTTCACTGCTTTCGGTTAAACCGGAAGTGATAAGAAGATGCGATTATATCCAAAATCGGCATCTGATGACACTTTATATCTTTCTAAAATTTCAAACAATATGTTTTCATTCAGAAATTAAAGGCTTGGTAGCGATTCGTTGTCACCCGGTATATAAGGATACATTATACTTATGTAAATACGGATCACGTTCATTTACTTAACTTGCTTTTTAAAAACACTAAACTAAAATTAAGTCGCTGTAATTAGCAAAGTGCGTAACTCTTTGTGGAAAAAACTTTCAATTGACAAAAATAAAACTCTTTTAAAAAAGTAGGGCTCTCGATATTACAAAATAAGTTTTAATTTACAAAATATTTATGTAAAATTACATTTTACATGTTTTAATATCAAAATCAGTACGTTTTTAAAACAGTTTTTTTATATCGGAGAAGTTGTGCTACATGTTGCCACATGTGTTGGTGTAGCTACTTAACCAAGGACCATGAGGCCCTATCTAATAGTCCGGGAGGCCACCGCAAAAAACCAAGCCTATAAGAGATACGCATGAAACATTTTTTTTTACACTACTATTAACTATAGTCAATTTAAAGCCGCACTGCTGCCTCAGCTCATCGGGTGCAAATTGCTTTTTTTTACCTTAAAAAAAAATTGTAAAAAATCTATTTTTTTAATATAACTCGAAAGCTATTAATTTTAGAAAAAAAGGTATATAATTAAAATTTATGCCTAATAAAACTACGTGAGTTTTCTTGTATAAAAAAAAAATTGTAGCCCTTTAGTGTTTGAGATATTAACCATTTAAATTTAAAATAAAAACGCAAATATCTCAAAAACTCAAAAAGTTACAAAAAATGTAATATAAAAAAAAATATGCTCCTTAGCAAGATCTATAAAAAAGGTTATATACACATTTTTAATAAAATAAATAATAAAGGAAATATAAGCAAAAAAATGATATGCCACGAGGCAATGAGGGATAACCTGGTGGCACGGATATTTTATTTAATTTTTTTTGGTCCAATAACTGACCTATTCCGTCCACTTAAAACTAACAAAAATTAAATTTAAACTTTATTTAATTAAAAAATAATAATAATAAGTTTCTCCTCTATCTGGGTGTTATGTACCTGGCAGGACGCTTAACATTTCTCGATCTTCTATGCTACTATGTGTATAGCTCATCGTTAAAATATTTTTATTATAGAATTAAATAATAATATTAATAATTTATAAAGACAGTTACTCGTTCAGAATGATCTTGGGAAAATTTTAATCATTTTTAGCATGAAAAAAAAAATAGTTTTTTTTTTCAGTTGAATTAATGTTTCAACTTTAATTTGATTATATTTTAAAGTGGTAAATAAATGGGTAAATACCATAATGTAAATTAAGCCTAGAAAAAGTAGATAGATTAATAAGAGAAATTTTTTAAAAGTTTAATGCTAAATAAACTATTTTTTTTTATATTAAAAATATGTTAAAATTTTTTAAGATTTTCGAACGAGTAACTGTCTTTTAAATTATTGATATTAATATTTTAATCAAAAAAATTTTTTTTAAAGATAAGCTCTACACATAGTAGATAGAAGATCGAGAAATGTTAAGCGTTCTTTTCAGATATAAACACCCAGATAAAAAATGGCACTTATTTTAATTTCAATTAAATAAAGTTTAACTTGGGGGGGGGCACCTACCAAGCGCGTCCCCGGGTGGCGGATTGGGGATCGGCCGGCCTCTCACGGAATCTGGCTAGTGGCGATTATAAGTAGGGTGAGAGAAGATAAAATTCTCAAAATCCCGATGACTCGGGAGATCTTTAAGTCTCCAGGGGGGAGAACCTGCAACAAAACCCGGGCAGCCACGGCTGCCCTATGAAAACTCCTATCTCGTGGGGCGGACAAGCCCCATACAAGAACCTTGGTTTTTTAAAAAAGGAAAATTTGGGGGGCTTAGGCGAACCCCAGGTAAGTTAATATATGACTCCAACTCTGGAAATGTCAGATCCTCATATTTTTTAAGAAGGAATTACATGCCTTAAACCTAACTGATTTCTGTTCTAGGGAACAGGCGGCGGTAAGGTTGAAATACATCATGGAAGGTGTATGGACTGAAGCTGTCCTCGCAAAAACCCTTTTACCTTCCATATGATGCAATCGATCCCCCCCCATCTGAGGAACTCCGCCATTTGGGAGCAATTCTGTAGGCCTCTAACCTACAGCTCATTATTGGGATGGATGCCAACGCACCCACACTGCTTGGGAAGCAGTGATATAAACCAGGAGAGGTGAGTCCCTTTTTAGACTTTATTATTTCTGAAAATTTGGGGGTTTTAAAATGGGGAAATTTAACCTATTTTTGTGACTAGACCCCAAAAAAGAGGTAATCGACGTTACTCTGGCATCTCCGGGGAACGACCCCAGGTAACTCGGTGGTATGTATCTGAGGAACCGTCCCCGTCTGACCCGGGAAACATCTTTCTAATTTGGTTTGGTATACCGATGGTTAAGACTGACAATGGAGCCGGCGCGGAATACATGGTACCCCCCAATTTAAACTTATGCTTCCCTGGGGAAATATGCCACTATTTTCCAGGCGGAAATATATGCCATTGAACTTTGTCTGCGAGGGGGCAGGGGAGATATGGGGGCAGGGACATTCTATCTTTCTGATAGTCAACCCCTTTAAAAATTTTGGCATCTAAACAAGTCAACTCAAGGTTGGTTTGGAACTGTTTTTGGAAATCCCTAAACCTGGCTAACCACAAAAAAGTTACATTTTTCCTGGGTGCCAGGACACGGGGGGAAAACAGGGCAATGAAAATGCAGACTCCATGGCCAGGCGAGGCTCCGCAGAAATGTTTGTGGGTCCTGAACCTTTTTTTGGAATCCCAAAAAGCCTCGGCTCGTGGCTACATGACTCTGTGGATTCAAACACACATACTGGAACCACTTTCCCAAAAGGCAAAATCACAGAAAAACAATGTTGGACTCACCATCGAAAGCATTGACAAGTAAATTTTCTAAAACTAAATAGGAATCAGATTAGAATAGTGACAGGATTAATAACCGGACACTGCATTAAGAAAACATATGCACACTATGGGCATCTATAGAGAAGAACCCATTTGCAGATTTGTGACAAAGGGAAGAGACAGCCTCTCACATCATATATGAGTGCCCTGCATTTAAATACTGGAGAACAAATCAAAACCTCATGGTGGACACTAACCACCAGGAGGCTGGAGCCCAGAAAAAAACAGAAAAAGGGCTACTACACCTGTCTAAGGTGTAAAACCCTTTTTAACTGAAACAAATACACAAGAGATACAACAAGCCCTGTGGGCCCGCAGTGCCCGGGGCGGACAAAACCTCAACTTGTGTATTTAGTTTATCAATCAACCCAATCAATCAATTTTAAAATTTTTTTTTTAGTTAAAGCAGTAGATCGAAATGGGAATTATTGGCCCAAAAAAAAAATAATTAATGAACTTTTTGGGGTTGTTTTTTTAGATGGATCGGGCTGGTATATTTTTGTTTTAAAAAAAATATCGTTATTGGGAAATTTTATGGGGGCCCCAAAATTTTTTTTTTGTTAATATCTCCTTTATTACTTTTTTTAAAACAATGTGTATAAAACCCTTTTTTTATAGAGCATACTAAAAGGAAAATTTTTTTTTTAATTTTTTAAACTCTTTTTTTTTTTTTAAATTATTTCCCTTTTTTTATTTTAAATTTAAATCGTTAATATCTCAAAAATAAAAGGGGGCTACAAAAAAAATTTTTAAAAGAAAATTGACGAAGTTTTTTTTTAGATCATAAATTTAATTTTATATTTTTTCCCAAAAATTTTAAAAATTATCGAGTTATATAAAAAAAAAATTTTTTTGATTTTTTTTGTAAAAAAAAAACAATTTTCACCCGCTGGTGGGGCAACAGTGCGGCTTTGAATTGACTATAGTTGATAGAAATTTTTTTAAAAAAAAGTTTTATGCGTATCTCTTATTGGCTTGGTTTTTGCGGTGGCCTAGGACTATAACTGATTATAATATAAATATTTTTAAAAATGCACGGCTGCTTTATTATAAGCCCTTATCGCAAAAAGTGTGCGGGAACCCTAGTTTCTTCCTTTTTCCCGACCCATCGTTATAATTTAAAAATACTTCCTTTTGGGGAAATGTTTAAAAATTGACTTTTTTAAAAATTACCAAAAAATTTTAACCCCCCGTATTTTTTTTGAAATTTGGGTTCTACCTTTTTTTTATAAAAACCATATTAAAAAA
Source organism: Listronotus oregonensis (assembly GCA_019359885.1). NCBI lineage: Eukaryota > Metazoa > Arthropoda > Insecta > Coleoptera > Curculionidae > Listronotus > Listronotus oregonensis. The sequence continues at coordinate 1,347 of JAHBCN010017227.1, read as the reverse complement.
AAATTCCATCTTTGTTAGTTTTTGAGAAAATTGTTTTCCCTTATAACTGATAAAGGGGGGTCGTTTGAACATTTCAATCCCCCTTTTTTTAAAAAAATAACAAAGATGATATGGGAATTAGGATTTTATATCAAAATGACTTTTAAAAATCCAAATTTTAAAAAAAATACAAGGGGTTTAAAATTTTTGGAAAAATTAATAAAAAAAGGGTTTTTCAATACTTTTCCCGGGGAAGCCGGAAGTAGTTTTTTTATGACCTCCCGATGAAATCCCCGGGGAAAAAATTAAAAATTTAAAAATAAAAAATTTTTTTAAAAAATCTTTTTTTTTCCCATAAAAATGCATAATTTGGGTAAATTAAGACGGGTTTAATCGCCATTTTCCAAAAAAAAGTAACTCTGCTTTGATGGAACAGAATTACATTTTACTTTGGGGGAAATTTGAAAAAAATAGTTGAGATATGTACTGATGGAAATTTTTTAACTATTTTTTTTTTATTTCAATGATTTCGTACCATCTTTTTTTAAGCAACTATAAAAAAAAAGGGTATTAAACTTTCATCATGATCTGGGTACGGGGTTATTCGATTAGAATAAATTTTTTCAGATTTCTTTTTTTAACTAAGTTGTCATGCTTAAAACCGTGTTGCAAGTTCAGTGTCAGCCATTTAAAATTTGTTTGGGACGGACTAAAAAATTGAAAATTTTTTTTTGGTTTGAATATTTATTTAATTCTTTTAAAAGGTCTTTTTGGGGGCGGGGGGCCCCAAGTTTGGGGGCCCAGGGCACCATCGTCTAGCCCTTTGTCTTTTCGCCACTGGCCACATAAATTTGGCCTTTTTTAATTACACTGACACGAGGATATGTTTTTTTGGGTTTAAATAAAAAACGTCAGAACATATTATATTCAAAATCTACTATATGTGTATTCAATATAATATATAAAGCATAATAAATAAATAAAATTTAAAAAAAAATTTTTTACACGCCTCAATTATGTTTTTTAAAAAAATTTTCCTGAGCAACAAAAGGGGATGACAAGGGGGTAATGGAAATGGGGAATGACTACACAACTTTGGAATTTATTGATCACATTTCTAAAAAGAATTACCTTTTGGTTTTGAATAATGTTTTTGACTTTAAATTTAAAATATATAAGTATACAATTTTAAATTTAAACACCAATTTTAAACAATACCATTATACAAAATGTAGAATTTAGGGGGGGAACGGGGCAGAAAAAAAAAAGTCTAAGAAAAAATTGCTTATAATTAAAAAATAAATGAATAAAAGTTTCATATTATCCTATTTTTTTTTTTTTTTTTTTTATTTAGGGCAGCTAACTAAA
>JAHBCN010017226.1:0-18531 GCA_019359885.1 Listronotus oregonensis | reverse complement strand
TTTTTTATTATGAAGGATTTTAAAACTAACTCTTTCAAATAAAATTTTTTTTAAAAAATAATTGATTTGGGTAACCTAAAGCCATCTTTTTTTTTTTTCCCCCAAAATGATTTAATAAAAATAATAAATAATTTTAGTGGATTTTTTTTTTTTGGGTTGTTGTGGTCAGTTGTAGTAACTTTCTGAAAAGGTATATAAATTTTTTAAAAGCGAAAAAAAAGAATAATTTGTTTTTCCAAAAAAACTTTAAAAAAGGAAAAAAAGGTTTTATTCTTAATTTTGAATTTTTTTTTTTAAAAACAATTTTTTAATAAATATAATCGGAAAAGCAAAAATTGATTAAATAAAATTATAATATTTTAATTTTTTTTTTTTAAAAAAAAAAGTTAATTTAGTATCTTTATTCATTTATTGGTTTTTTAAAATTGTTTCAATTTTTATTTTATCAAAAAAAATTGATTAAAATATAAATTTTTTTTAAAAAATTAATTTTTTTGTTTTCCTAATATTTATTAAAAAATAAAACAAATTGTTTAAAAAAAAAAAAAAAAATTTAAATGAATAAAACCTTTTTTTTTTTTGGTTTGTTAAAAAAATTTTTTTTTTTTATTAAAAATATTTATAACCCTTTTCTGAAAAACACCCAAAAATCCAAAAATTAAAATTTTTTTAAATCTTTTCAAAAATTAAGGAAATTTTTTAAGGTTGAAATCAAAATTTTTAAAAAAATTTTTAAAAAGGTTAGTTTTTATCCTTAAAATAAAAAATTTTAAAAATTTTAAAATTTAAAAAATTAATTTTTTATGTAAAAAAATTTAAAAGAAAGAAAAATTAATTTTTTAAAAATTTTAAAAATTTTCAAAATGAAAAAAAATTTTTTTTTAAAAAATAAAAATTGGAAGGGGGAGGGGAATTAAAAAATATATTCAAAAATTCAGTCTTTTAAAATTTTTTACTTAAAAAATGCTTTTTTAAATTAAAAAAAAATAATAAAAAAAAAAAATTTTTTTAAAAAAAAATTTAAAAATCTTACCTAGAATTTTAGTGTCTTTATTACGAAAAAAATTAAAAAATTAAAAAAATTAAAAATAAATTTTGAAACAAAAAATAATAATAAATAGTGGTTCCCCAAATAAAATTTTTTTAAAATTTTTACTTTTAATGATGGTTTTTGGGAAATAATTCAAAAACCTAATAAATGAAAAAAGGATACTAAATTAATCTTTTTTTCTAAAAAATTGATTGAAAAAACTTATAACTTTATTAAAAAAAAATCTAATTTTTTCTTTTCCGATTATATTTTTTAAGAAAATAAAACAAATTTTTAAAACAAAAAAATTGCAAAATTACATGAATAAAACCTTTTTTCCCCTTTTGTACAGAAATTTTTGGTTAAAAAAACAAATTATTCTTTATTTTTCGTCTTATTAATATTTATATACCTTTTATCTAGACAAGTTACTACAACTGACCACAACTAAACAATTAATAGGCAAATAATCCACTAAATTATTATTTTATATTCAAATCTATTTCGTGGGAACAAAAAACAATAAGAGATTGACTTTAGGTTGCAAAATCAATTTTTTTTTAAAGTTTTATTTTTAGAAGAGAGTTAGTTTAAATATCCTTCTTAAAAAATTATTAAACAATTCTTAAAATGTTATAAATTAATTAGGTATACTTTTTAAAATTTCCGAGTATTTTAAAAAATTACGAAATAAGATCAGAAAGGCAAAAATTAATTTTTTTTTAAAAAATTTTTTAAAATTTTCTTGACCTAAATGTAAAATGTTAGAATTTTTTCTTAAAAAAATTTAATTAGAAAGGGCGCATGAAAGTTAAAAGATATACTCAAGGAAATAGCCCAGTCTCTGCTTAATAATTTTAAGTTACTTAACCCAAAATCTTTGTTTAAATTGAAAAAATAATAAATTAAAAATTATTTTTTTAAAAAAAAATTAATGTCTTACCCCCTCAATTTTTGTGTTTTTTTTACTTGCCCAAAAAAATTGCAAACAATTCAAGAAAATTATAAATTTTTAACAGCAAGTGACTTGTGGGGAACAAAAAATAATAATAAATAGTTTTTTAAGTTACCCAAAAATCAAAATATTTTCTAAAATTGTTTACTTTTAATGATTTTTAGTTAAATCAATTTAAAACCTAATAAATGAAAAAAAGGTACTAAATTAATTTTTTTATCTAAAAAATTGTTAAAATACTTATAATTTTATTAAAAAAAATCTAATTTTTGTTTTCCCCGTTATTTTTATTAAGAAAAAATAAAACAAATTGTTTAAAAAAAAAAAATTGAAAAAATTTACATGAAAAAAACCCTTTTTTTTTCCCCTTTTGTACAGAATTTTGGTTTAAAAATCAAATTATTCTTTATTTTTCGTCTTTTTAAAAAATATTTATATCCCTTTTTTATCTAGACAAGTTACTACAACCGACCACAACTAACCATAATAGGCAAATAACCCACTAAAATTATTATTTTATATTCAAATCTATTCGTGGGAACAAAAAACAATAAGGATAGACTTTAGGTAGCCCAAATCAATTATTTTTAAAAATTTTTTACTTTAGAAGGGGTTGTTTTAAATATCCTTCATAATACAAAATTATTAAACAATTCTTAAAATCATATAAATTAATTAGGTAGGTATACTTTAAATTTACCGTATTATCTCTAACAAATTGCGAATAAGATCAGAAAGGAAAAAATTATTTTTTTTTTTAATAGTTTAAGTTTTTGACCTAAATGAAAAATGTTAGAACTTTTTCTTAAATAAAATTTGGGAAAAAGGGGCATGAGAAGTTAAAGATATATTAAAGGGAAAGTTTCTGCTTAAAAATTTTTAAAGTTACTTAACCCAAAATGCTTTTTTTAAAATTAAAAAAAATAATAAATTAAAAAAATTACTTATTTAAAATTAAGTCGTATTAGAATTTTTAATATTTTTTTTAAATTTCCCCATATAAAAATTAGCAAACAATTAAAATAGATTTGAATATAAAATAATAATTTTATGGATTATTGCCTTTGGAGGTTGTGTCAGTTAGTAACTTGTCAAAGATAAAAGGTATATAAATATTTTTAATAAGACGAAAAATAAATAACAATTTCTAACTAACCATCATTAAAAGTAAACGATTTTAGAAATATTTTTTGATTTTGGATAACTTAAACACTATTTATTATTTTTTTTTGTTCCCCAAAGCCCTTGCTTTTAAAAAAATTATAATTTTCTTAATTTTTGCTAATTTTATATGGGCAAGTAATAAAAACATTAAAAATTCTAGGATAAGACTTTAATTTTTTTAAAAAAGTAATTTTTAAATTTATTATTGTTTTCAATTTAAACAAACATTTTGGGTTAAGTAACCAAATTATTAAGCAGAGACTGACTATTTCCTTTAAATATATTTAACTTTTCTTTTTAATTATATTTTAAGAAAAAAATTTTAACTTTTTCATTTAGGTCAAGAAAACTTAAAAAAATTTTTTGAAAAAGTTAATTTTGCCTTTCTGATCTTATTTCGTAATTTGTTAGAATACTACGGTAAATTTTAAAAAGTATACCTAATTAATTTATAAGATTTTAAAAATTGTTTAATAATTTTTATTATGAGATATTAAAACTAACTCTCTTCAAAAAAACTTTTTTTTAAAAAAAAATTGATTTGGCTAACCTAAAGTCTACAAATTCGTGGAATTTGCGGGAAAACCCAAAGTTCTTTTGCTTTTGTCTTTGCTCAAAAAATTCTGTAAAGTCTATCTCTTTGTTTTTGTTTTACGAAATAGTTGAATATAAAATAATAAATTTTTGTGGATTATTTTCCTATTGTGGTTGGGTTTTGGTAGTTGTGAACTTGTCTAGATAAAAAAGGGACAAAAGGAAAAAATGGTTTATTCATGTAATTTTTGCAATTTTTTTGTTTTTTAAAAAATTTGTTTTATTTTCTTAATAAATATAATCGGAAAAGCAAAAAATTGATTCTTTTTTAAAAAAATTATAATATTTCAATCAATTTTTTGAGATAAAAGATTAATTTAGTATCCTATTCATTTATTAGGTTTTAGAATTGTTTCCCAACCATCATTAAAAGTAAACAATTTTTGAAAAATATTTTTTATTTTGGAAAACTTAAACACTATTTATTATTATTTTTTTTTCTCAAGTCACTTGCTGTTAAAATTTCCTTGAATCTTTTAACTTCTCATTCCGCCTTTTTCCCAAATTTCTATTTTAAAAAAAAAATTCTAACATTTTCATTTAGGTAGAAAACTTAAAAATTATTGAAAAAGTTAATTTTTTCCTTTCTGATCTTATTTCGTAATTTGTTAGAGATACTACGGTAAATTTTAAAAGTATACCTAATTAATTTTTTAAGATTTTAAAAAATTGTTTAATAATTTTTTTTTTATGAAAAAGGGTATTTAAAACTAACTCTCTCCTAAAGTAAAACTTTTTAAAAAATAATTGATTTGGGCTCCCAAAGTCCAAATTCTTTGGGGATTTGCGAAATCCCAAAAATTCTTTTGCTTTTGTCGCAAAACATTCTGTAAAGTCTATCTCTTATTGTTTTTGTTTTCACGAAATAGATTTGAATATAAAATAATTTTTAGGGATTATTTGCCTATTGTGGTTAGTTGTGGTCAGTTGTATCTTGTCTAGATAAGGTACAAAAGGGAAAAAATGGTTTTATTCATGTAATTTTTGCAATTTTTTTGTTTTAAACAATTTGTTTTATTTTCTTAATAAATATAATCGGAAAAGCAAAAATTAGATTTTTTTTAATAAAATTATAAGTATTTCAATCAATTTTTGAGAAAAAAAAGATTTTTAGTATCCTTTATTCATTTATTAGGTTTTAGAATTGATTTCTAACTAACCATCATTAAAAGTAAACAATTTAGAAAAATTTTTTTGATTTTGGATAATTTAAACACTATTTATTACTTGAAGATGTGATCTAAATATGTACATCGTACAATATGTTTTTGAACGATTTTCTACAACATCTTTGTAATGAACAAATTGTAATTGTTTATTAATACTATTTTTTTAACACCTTTAGTTTTTTAGTTAAACCTTTTAATGATTTAATACAATAAACGATCCGGTTCCAAAGAAACATTCTGTGGGTGTACCACCGTATTCATCTTTAAATTTACCTACTACAGATTTAGTTATTGGCATATTAAAAATATTATTTTTTCATAGTTCGAAGTATCAAAATGTTCAATATTTCTTTTAATATCCTCAAAAACATCTGCGGTTTCAATTTCTAAGATAAATGAGTCAGTGTCTGTATATAATAATTTAACATTTTCTTTATAAAGTGGTTTAAGGAAATTATAAAAAATTGTACATGACAACTTTAGATATATCTAGTATAGAAAATCAACAAATACAGGTTTGTTATATTCAACTAAAACTTTTTGCATTTGAATTGCAACTAAATCTTCAGAAAATATTGTAAAATCTTTAAAATATGGTTTGGCCCATAAGATTTTCCGCACCATCTTTTCTATTGTTTTGACCATTGACTAACTAATATGATATCTGTTCTTTATCAACATTTTCCATAGTCTTTCCATATATGCTATTATTAGCCAATTTATAATTATCTCTATCAAAAGCGTTTTTCGATTGATTTCTTAATTCTGTATTTAGATCAATATATTTTTTTAACCATTGTGATTGTGTAAATTCTAATAATCTATGTATTTTGGTTAATTTTAAACCATTTTGAATACATTGCTTTAATAATGTATAATGAATAACATATTTTTCTTTATTATATAAATTTGGAACTAATTTATAAGATTTAGAATTTGGTGATTTAAAATTAATTGGACAAAATGGATAATCATTATGCTCATCATGCAAATTTGTTGGATATTCCAAGTCTACTTCAAGAACATATACTTTTTCTGAAGTATTAGATATATTCATTACATTAAAATTAAAAATTTCTTCTTCTGAAAGCCAACAAAAATCTTTTTGTGGAAGATATTGATACATTGCATAACAATATAGATTTGTTGCATCAAGATATAAAATATATTTGCTGGATTGATTAGGATCAAAATTTGGTAAATATTTTTGTTGACAACAGACTTTTACAAATACAACTACTTACTCCACCACGAACATTGTTTTTAAAGAAATGCAACATGTCGGTATCAGTTAGCAATTCTAATTCAACTTCGGTATATCGCAAACATGCATCAAAACTTAAACCTGGAAATGTATAATAATGTGCAGGATCCAGATTATAAGTGTTCATACAAGTTTTTCGAAAATTTTGAAATATATCAGCTAAAGTAACACATCAGATGTTAAATAAATATCTGAATACTTTCCAGTGATGTACACTTAAAATTCCAAACATATTTTGCTCTTTGATAATCTTCATTAGAAATGTGTTCATCATTTAGTTCATTATAAAAGTGTTCTTTTTCCGGCAAAGAAGGTTCATGTAATTTTGTAAAGTCATTAATATAATTGTATGGAAATATACCTTTTTTACGGATTAAATTAATGTTTTCTTACTTCAATACATTGATCATCATTAAGTGAATCAGGGAGTTTTTCTATCGAACTTGGCAAAAATTGAAAAGAATCTATAAATCTAAGATGTAAATTTTTTTTCTTTGTAGTGCGTGAAGCCCTATCCATATAGGGATCAACTTCAGTTATTTTTTTCAAAGAAATATATTTTTTTTTTTTTTGTGCTATAACACTAATTTTTCTTTTTTTGACATAATTTTTTTAATAAACAAGTGTGAATCATAATTTTTTAAATTATGAAATACAACTGGAATAAAATTTTTTAATTTTATAATTTTAAAATTTCATTTGAATGAGCTGTTCCCAAAAATTTCCAGTTAAATGGCAATGATCTTTCCCATCATTATTTTCGATAGTTTGTTACAAATATGACATTCGTTTGTATATTGATAATTTATTTTCAAGTTCACTTAGTTTGATCATTTTTTTTAGGTGTTTTCATATAATTTTGATAAATAAAATGAACATCTCTTTCTAAAGATTCAAAAAATTTGGACCTCTATATAACTCAAATTTGGATGCTGAATCGTCAAATGAACATTTTATGTAATATGCAAATGAGTTGGAATATGTTCATATTGTTGAATAGTATGTGATAAGTTTTCGTCAAAATTAATATTTTCATTTTCTATCTTTTTAAGAATACATTCAAAATCCGCATATATAAAAAAAGGAACTTCCATTTTTTTTTTGGATTTTTTCAAATTTAAGAATATTGAAGAATGGAAATGGTTGTAACCAAATTTATCAACTCTGTTTTCTGTTGAAGAGTAAATTAATTCTTACATAATTACAATCAAATCTATTATGTTTTCCCAATAATTTTTTTTACTGATGAAAAAATTGAAAACAACCATCACACAAAAATTTTTACCATTATGTTTTGAGATTTGTCCAAATTAGGGACAAATTGTTTATATCTTTATAATGGAAGTTCCCATCATCATCACTTATTAGCAATAAATTTACATGATTATTTCTTTTAAATTTACTATAATATAATGGACCGATAATTTCATATTTAGTTTTAAAGTCTCTTTCAAATTTTTCTAAACCATAAACATTCACTGATATATTATTTAAATTTTCAAATTTTGAAATGTTTTTTAAAGTCATAGGAAATTCCAAACCTGTAGTGTCCAATATTGTTGCAAATTGGGATAGGAATCTGTTTCAGTCTCAAACCATTTGCAGGATATAGGGCAGCAATGATGCCAGAGAAAGCAGTGATTATCATTATTTCTAATGTTGACTGTGGCTTGTTTCAAACTAATTTCAAGTGGAATGGGATGTATGAAGAACCTCTCAGTGGATTGTAGCGATTTATGTTGACTTCCACATGCATGATTTTTATCAATTTCCAACCTGAAATTAAGTAGAAAAATATTTAGATATATTTCATTGTGTTTGCTTTTTTGCTAGTTTTTGAGATGACTGAATTTGTTGTGGAAAAAATAAAAATTTAAATAAAAAATATTAAAATGCATACATAATATAAGTAAAAGTTTGATATTTCTCTCACAGCTGCGAAAACGACTAACAGTAAAAGTTGGATTATTTAAATTTTAAAAATTCAAAAAGTTATTTTTACGAAAATTTAAATTAAGTTATTTTTTTAATACTAATCAAACTAAAAAAATTAAGAACAATTTTAAAACAGGTTAATACAACATAAACAAAATAGAATTAAATTTACCTGATTCACGTTCTGCAATTTCATCTGCTTTTTTATCATAATTACAACAAAATTATTCACAATATCTTCTATATTCGAACCACTACATACAACTTGAAACGGTGTGTTGAAAGATTTAACAGCATGAAGTTGTGATGTTTCACAAAAGTAGTATCCAAATAGTTCCATATTTAATTTTACACACACATGTTTTTGAGTTCACCTTCTATTAGCTTTATTATTTTTGAAGAGTAGTTGTCAAAAAAACTTATAACATTCACATAAAATTCCAAAGCACGAACTCGATAAGAAATAATTCTTTCTTGGAATGCAGAGTTTATAATATCAATGCAATAATCCTTTTTAACACATGTTTTATCTTTATGAAGCTATCTCTTATTGTTTTTTGTTCCCACGAAGTAGATTTGAATATAAAATAATAATTTTAGTGGATCATTTGCCTATTGTGGTTAGTTGTGGTCAGTTGTAGTAACTTGTCTAGATAAAAAGGTATATAAATATTTTTAATAAGACGAAAAATAAAGAATAATTTGATTTTAACCAAAAATTTCTGTACAAAAGGGGGAAAAAAAAAAGGTTTTATTCATGTAATTTTGCATTTTTTGTTTTAAACAATTTGTTTTATTTTCTTAATAAATATAATCGGAAAAGCAAAAATTAGATTCTTTTTAATAAAATTATAAGTATTTTAACCAATTTTTTAGATAAAAGATTAATTTAGTATCCTTTATTCATTTACTAGGTTTTTAGAATTGATTTCTAACTAACCATCATTAAAAGTAAACAATTTTAGAAAAATATTTTGATTTTGGATAACTTAATATATTTATTTTTGTTCTCAGTCACTTGCTGTTAAAAAATTATAATTTTCTTGAATTGTTTGCTAATTTTTATATGGGCAAGTAATAAAAACACTAAAAATTCTAGGACAAGACTTTAATTTTTAAATAAGTAATTTTTTTTAATTTATTATTTTTTCAATTTAAACAAAGCATTTTGGGTTAAGTAACTTAAAATTATTAAGCAGGAACTGACTATTTCCTTGAATATATCTTTTAACTTCTCATGCCCCCTTTCCAATTACTATTTTAAGAAAAAAATTCTAACATTTTTCATTTAGGTCAAGAAAACTTAAAAATTTATTAAAAAAAAGTTAATTTTGCCTTTCTGATCTTATTTCATAATTTGATAAGAGATACTACGGTAAATTTTAAAAAGATATGCCCAGGAAACCGCAGCGAGAATCTGTGTACACGCTGTGTGTAATCGATGTAATCTCTGTAAATAAATGTAATCTCCGGGTAATCCGTGTAATCCTGTGTAATCTGTGTAATCCCGGTGTAATACATTGTAATCCTGAGTGTAATCTGTGTAATCTTTGTGTAATCTTGGGAAAAGAACCAAATTTCTAAAGGCAAGAAAACACTTGAAAAAAGTAATTTTGGGTCATACATATATAAAAACTGTAGGTGTCTCTTTAAATCTCAGCCTGGACGTAGACGACATATGACATCTTAAATAGTTTTACTTTGTATACAGAGATAAATCGTCACGTTTTTATTGGCAGATTTCAGTTATTCAATTTTGTAATTTTTCCCTTTCGTATTTAATTTATTAAGTATTGGGTGCCAGAAACTCCCTATTATTTCCCACATACAGCAAATGCTTTAGGCTGCACAAATATTTTTGGCACCAAGACGCATTCATTGTATCTCTATCTTTTATGTTTAATCGAAATAAAAGAAGAAAGGGGTATATTTACTTAGCCCCGGTTGCACAAGCAAAATAATTTGAATGTAAACCACCACACTTCTTTATTTCTATTGGTCACAGCTGAGATAGCCTTCGCCCAGCAACCATTTATCTGCTGTTAAATGTTTTGGTGCATGTTGCCAAATTGGCCAATTTATAGTCCAAAAAAATATTTTCAAGTTATTTTTAATTTTTTTCATGTTAAAAAAGTGCCGTTAATACTTAATTTAGTGCCAAATACCTAGTTATTTCCACGACGTTAAATTAACTAGGTATAGGAAGTAATTTTTAAAAATATTATAACGCTTATGATTTGGGATTTTTTAATACATAAGCAAAATAAATTAAACTGAATTTAACCTAAAAAATACGACCATTTTATAAAATGAATAGTAAATAGTTAAGACACTGCAATTTAAGTATACCTGGCCCGGCCTGAATTTTAATAATTATTTTTTTGTTAGTTTATAGAGAGAAAATAAATAACATGGCCCGATACCTATGCCATTTTAAATAAAACCAAAGTACCTAGTTTTTACCCACCGATTTAAAAATATCGTATAATCTTAACACTGGCAACATCGCTTGTTTTGAAAGCCTTGCTTATTCCTGGTTCGTAGAAACGAAACGAGGACGAGAAATGCGCCAATCAGAGACCAGTATCTAACACTTAAGTTCAGAGAATTCTTCTTGCTGGATCTGAGCTAGTTGGTTAGTTATGGATGACGACCAAGGAAGTTTAAAGGTGTATGGAAGGCCAATACTGTAGAACAAAATTGTCCAGGCGTGCAGGACAGCGGGAATAGGGGGATTGGCCCCGCGGAGTTTGCGCAATGAATAGTAGGTTAGAGCCGGACTTCCATAATTCTTTGTTACTATCTATAAAGTTGACATCATCAAATGTCAAATTCAAGCATTCACTGTTTTTTGCACAAAATTGTTGGTTATTAAACGATACTACCATAGAATATTTAAAATTATTGTGTAATATTGAATTTTATATCATATGATATAATATGGAAAGAATAGATGGCGCCACTTTACCCCCTTCTATTTTAATGGTCGATATTTTTGTGAGTTTTGTATTTTTACCCAAAATCGTTGTAAATAAATAAAAACACGATTTTTTAAAATACATTTCAAACATTGAATGATAGTTTCATGTACTTATCACCAATTTTGTGATAAAAGAAGGGCAAGATAGTGTAAATGAATTTAATCTAATCCTAAGATCCTGGTTGTACATTAAAAATTGAAAATTTTTATAACTGCTTTTTAGGCATATACTTTTCACTAATAACAAACATTCATGAAACAGAATAAAAGTGGTTAAAAATGTTTAGTAACCTTTGGTACCTAGGTATCCATTGTAACAGTATTCGTTAAATATTAGTTGTCTACAGTATCTCGAGCTTAAAAAGTTCATAATGTAAGTTTAAGAAACCAAAAATCTAATTACTTTTTAAACAAATACAGAAAAAGCAAAAGGGAACTTTAACATGAAATTGTACTTTCTTTCATTCAATTAGAGGGACCTGTATATATTAAAATTTGCTTGGTCTGTCCAGTAATTAATTTTGATCCTTTTAAAGAATGTACTAAATTATTAAATGAAATAAAAGTACCCAAATGTAAACCTTATTTTTTTAATAACCCACTACAGAAATACACAAACATTGTTGAAATCATCTAAAAGATAGTTAAGATTGCCTTACTTTATTCTTACTGCTATTTCCTATGAAATTTTTATTACTCTATTACTCGTAATTGATATATTATTATTTATTTGGTTACCTAACGTTACGTCTCATAAAAAGCACCTAATTTAAATATAAGAAATACTTACCTAAAGTAAAGAATACCGGGTATGTTACCCTTGGACCCATACAACCTCTAATCATTTTGTTACGATATTATAAGTAACAAACAATAAACACAAAATTATAGTCACAATTTAATAAACACTAATCACTAAAATAAGGTTTTTATCAATCCAAAAAACTTCTGCAACCACAAAATAAAGGTACTCAGACAAAACACAGTTGTATACGGCGCAAAGGGCACAAACTACAACGAAAATGACGAATTATGAGACGACGATGGTTAATACGCGCCGCGCCCGCCCTTTTACCAAAAACGGTACTACGGCTCTCATAAAAGTATAATGTGTTGCCTAACTACACACTGATTTATCGGTGTGTAAGGAGGGAACACATTAAATTATTTCGTGGAATTTTGTTATTGCGCAGAATCGGCGGGGCCAACTCTGACAGTTAATTTCATACTGGGCTGGACATTTTTTGATCAAATGGGCCATAGCATTGGCCTTCCATACACCTTTAAACTTCCTTGATGACGACGAACAAAATTTATTTCTCTTTAGGTATGTACCGATGTTCACTGGAACATGTGCGAACAAGAACAAAGAAACGTTTGTTCGCCGTTTTAACACTGAAGAAAAACGTTTGTTTGCTGATGTTTGTTTTTTCGGTGTGTACATAAATTTTTATGTACCGACGTCTACTCGAACATGTATGAACAAGAACAAATAAACGTTTGCTCGCGTTTTTACTGTCTACACTAAAGAAAAACGTTTGTTCGCTGATGTTTGTTCTTGTTTGTTTTTTCGGTGTTGGTAAACTAATAAAATAATTTATTTGGTTTTTCTCCATATATAGTTACTATGCTTATTATGACGTCTTTAAGATATATCCCATTGCAAGTACGAAAAAAATGTATGTTTAAAATAGTTTATTAATTAAGTTCGAAGGCTAGTTTTGTTTGTTTTTATCTAAATAAAATGTTAAGCTAATATAATAATTTATTTGATTTCTGTTAATTTAATGTTTTTTCTTTTTTCAACTTGGAGAAGTATTCTGGATTATTGTAGATATAGAGACAAGGGTAAAATGCATAGTTTAGCATTTATGTTTAAAAGTTAAGTTGTGGTTTGTTCGTTCCTTTTTGAATAAAACTTTAAAATGTATGTTTAAAATTTTATCTTGCTTTTTTTTTAAATAAAACTTACATGATACATAAAAAAATAAATTAACAGATTTAATTAATGAAGATATGCAACTTAACACGTATAACCCTTATTATATAGATACAGTAAAAAATTAGTTAAAACTATTTTAGGGCAATAGAAAAAACTTAAATGGATCCAATAATCAAAAAAATATTTTTAAAGCAGGTTTAATAACGAAACAAAAAGACATTTTTTGTGTGTAATCTTGTGTAATCTGTGTAATCTCTGTGCAATCTGTGTAATCTCTGTGTAATTCGTGTAATCCCTGTAATCCCTGTGTAATCCGTGTTATCTCTGTGTAATTCGTGTAATCTTTGTGTAATCCGTGTAATCTTGACTTTTGTGTAATCTGGTGTACAGATTTTTGATTGCGGTTTCCCCCTCGTATCCACCCAAATAAGTTATAACTGGCATTTCAGATCTGACAGCTTCAGAGTCCGAGTCTTGAATAACAAGTTTGGATAACAAACTATCAATCTGGTCAGCATAACTTAAAGAGGTATCTACTTGGGATTCGCTGAGGGTGTCATAATCTGATTGAAAGAATTCATTTATATTAATATTTCCATGTCTAGATTTTAGTGACAGTACAGATTGAATTCTGAGCCTTTTTTCTGACTCATATAGTTGGCGAACTGAGATATGGTAATGGCCGCCAGCTAATTGCCTGTACTTTCCAAAACGCCCTTCCAATGGATCTGTTTGAAATTTGCCTAGTAATACATAATTCATATCTAATTCTGTTAAACAATATTTAGTAACTTCAAGAAGTCCAGTGATGGTGTGACTTAATGCAGTGTGTGTCTGCCGAGTTAAGTTATTTGGAAAATTAGATGTTTTCCAAGTATCTAACCAATTTTGCATTTGATTTAAGAAATAAAATTTAGGATCCTTATTGGGCTCAGCTAGTATTGATTTGGTGAAAGGTTCCTGGTACTTATCTAATAAATGTTTTCCCTTAAGGGAGATTTAACGTTAACGATTTTCCACCATGTCCATATAATGCTAATAAAGTCTGCTGTGTCTTGTGAATAAGATAAATTATTAAAAGGGCCTTTTAGAGCCTCTATAATAAAAGGATTAAATATTTTAAGGGATAATTTGACATTTTGTCTTTCTATAGATGATGGATATAAAGCCTTTAAGCTAAGTGAATAGCCATGCTTTAGTAATTTGTCTCTTTCCAATTCATGCAGTTTCTTGACAGTAGAAAAGGCGGCACATTTTTTTACCTGTCTCAAAATCAGGATATGAAAGAGTTTGATCGGAGTTTCGAATTAAGCCAGTTATTAAAAATACATTTTAATAAATGTACCGTGTCAAAAAGGTAAAATAGTGGTCTTTCTGGTTCTATAGGATGTGGAAAAACTATGTTAAGTTCATTTAAGTCTGAAAACTTACTCATTGCTTTACTATTTATTGCATTATTGTCACTAATTGTACAAAATACTAGGTATCCAATTTCTTCTAATTTTTCTATTATAGTTTTAATAAACTGATATAACATTTCCGAGTTTACTGTGGACACAGGACATATATGAATAACTTCTTTAAGACTTGAGCAAGGACTAGTTATCATGAATGCTACTGCGAATGATGCTACACTATTATTATTTACTGCTGTACCTACAATATTACCTGCTTTATAATCCAAATAGGGTTCAATATGAATTTCATCAAAAAGTAATATAACATTTTTCTCTTTATCTGTTAAATAATGGAAAATGTTGCGAGCATAGGTTAAAAAGAACTTTCTTTCATCAATATGGGGATCTGTTAAAAATGTATTACAAATATTTTTTACTGTGTCGGGATGAGGTAAGATAATCGGAGCATGGCTACGTAAATATTTATAAGCATGGGGGCTTATAGTAAACAAAATTGAACATAAAACCATGGTACTAGGTGAATATCTATATCTTTCCTTTGGTAAACATCACAACCTTAACTGTTCTGACACATATTTTAGATTTTGAGTTTGTTCATCAGACCCTTTTAAATTTGAAAGAATATTTATAACAAAATTTAGGATCTTTTTTTTTGCACAAAATTGTTGGTTATTAAACGATACTACCATAGAATATTTAAAATTATTGTGTAATATTGAATTTTATATCATATGATATAATATGGAAAGAATAGATGGCGCCACTTTGCCCCCTTCTATTTTAATGGTCGATATTTTTGTGAGTTTTGTATTTTTACCCAAAATCGTTGTAAATAAATAAAAACACGATTTTTTAAAATACATTTCAAACATTGAATGATAGTTTCATGTACTTACCACCAATTTTGTGATAAAAGAAGGGCAAGATAGTGTAAATGAATTTAATCTAATCCTATGATCCTGGTTGTACATTAAAAATTGAAAATTTTTATAACTGCTTTTTAGGCATATACTTTTCACTAATAACAAACATTCATGAAACAGAATAAAAGTGGTTAAAAATGTTTAGTAACCTTTGGTACCTAGGTATCCATTGTAACAGTATTCGTTAAATATTAGTTGTCTATAGTATCTCGAGCTTAAAAAGTTCATAATGTAAGTTTAAGAAACCAAAAATCTAATTACTTTTTAAACAAATACAGAAAAAGCAAAAGGGAACTTTAACATGAAATTGTACTTTCTTTCATTCAATTAGAGGGACCTGTATATATTAAAATTTGCTTGGTCTGTCCAGTAATTAATTTTGATCCTTTTAAAGAATGTACTAAATTATTAAATGAAATAAAAGTACCCAAATGTAAACCTTATTTTTTAATAACCCACTACAGAAATACACAAACATTGTTGAAATCATCTAAAAGATAGTTAAGATTGCCTTACTTTATTCTTACTGCTATTTCCTATGAAATTTTTATTATTCTATTACTCGTAATTGATATATTATTATTTATTTGGTTACCTAACGTTACGTCTCATAAAAAGCACCTAATTTAAATATAAGAAATACTTACCTAAAGTAAAGAATACCGGGTATGTTACCCTTGGACCCATACAACCTCTAATCATTTTGTTAGGATATTATAAGTAACAAACAATAAACACAAAATTATAGTCACAATTTAATAAACACTAATCACTAAAATAAGGTTTTTATCAATCCAAAAAACTTCTGCAACCACAAAATAAAGGTACTCAGACAAAACACAGTTGTATACGGCGCAAAGGGCACAAACTACAACGAAAATGACGAATTATGAGACGACGATGGTTAATACGCGCCGCGCCCGCCCTTTTACCAAAAACGGTACTACGGCTCTCATAAAAGTATAATGTGTTGCCTAACTACACACTGATTTATCGGTGTGTAAGGAGGGAACACATTAAATTATTTCGTGGAATTTTGTTATTGCGCAGAATCGGCGGGGCCAACTCTGACAGTTAATTTCATACTGGGCTGGATATTTTTTGATCAAATGGGCCATAGCATTGGGCTTCCATACACCTTTAAACTTCCTTGATGACGACGAACAAAATTTATTTCTCTTTAGGTATGTACCGATGTTCACTGGAACATGTGCGAACAAGAACAAAGAAACGTTTGTTCGCCGTTTTAACTGTCTACACTGAAGAAAAACGTTTGTTTGCTGATGTTTGTTTTTTCGGTGTGTACATAAATTTTTATGTACCGACGTCTACTCGAACATGTATGAACAAGAACAAATAAACCTTTGCTCGCGTTTTTACTGTCTACACTAAAGAAAAACGTTTGTTCGCTGATGTTTGTTCTTGTTTGTTTTTTCGGTGTTGGTAAACTAATAAAATAATTTATTTGGTTTTTCTCCATATATAGTTACTATGCTTATTATGACGTCTTTAAGATATATCCCATTGCAAGTACGAAAAAAATGTATGTTTAAAATAGTTTATTAATTAAGTTCGAAGGCTAGTTTTGTTTGTTTTTATCTAAATAAAATGTTAAGCTAATATAATAATTTATTTGATTTCTGTTAATTTAATGTTTTTTCTTTTTTCAACTTGGAGAAGTATTCTGGATTATTGTAGATATAGAGACAAGGGTAAAATGTATAGTTTAGCATTTATGTTTAAAAGTTAAGTTGTGGTTTGTTCGTTCCTTTTTGAATAAAACTTTAAAATGTATGTTTAAAATTTTATCTTGCTTTTTTTTTAAATAAAACTTACATGATACATAAAAAAATAAACTAACAGATTTAATTAATGAAGATATGCAACTTAACACGTATAACCCTTAT
Organism: Listronotus oregonensis; assembly: GCA_019359885.1. Taxonomy (NCBI): domain Eukaryota; kingdom Metazoa; phylum Arthropoda; class Insecta; order Coleoptera; family Curculionidae; genus Listronotus; species Listronotus oregonensis. Next base: position 1,250 of record JAHBCN010017226.1, on the reverse strand, counting down.
TATATAGATACAGTAAAAAAATAGTTAAAACTATTTTAGGGCAATAGAAAAAACTTAAATGGATCCAATAATCAAAAAAATATTTTTAAAGCAGGTTTAATAACGAAACAAAAAGACATTTTTTGTGTGTAATCTTGTGTAATCTGTGTAATCTCTGTGCAATCTGTGTAATCTCTGTGTAATTCGTGTAATCCCTGTAATCCCTGTGTAATCCGTGTAATCTCTGTGTAATTCGTGTAATCTTTGTGTAATCCCTGTAATCTTGACTTTTGTGTAATCTGGTGTACAGATTTTTGATTGCGGTTTCCCCCTCGTATCCACCCAAATAAGTTATAACTGGCATTTCAGATCTGACAGCTTCAGAGTCCGAGTCTTGAATAACAAGTTTGGATAACAAACTATCAATCTGGTCAGCATAACTTAAAGAGGTATCTACTTGGGATTCGCTGAGGGTGTCATAATCTGATTGAAAGAATTCATTTATATTAATATTTCCATAATGTCTAGATTTTAGTGACAGTACAGATTGAATTCTGAGCCTTTTTTCTGACTCATATAGTTGGCGAACTGAGATATGGTAATGGCCGCCAGCTAATTGCCTGTACTTTCCAAAACGCCCTTCCAATGGATCTGTTTGAAATTTGCCTAGTAATACATAAATCATATCTAATTCTGTTAAACAATATTTAGTAACTTCAAGAAGTCCAGTGATGGTGTGACTTAATGAAGTGTGTGTCTGCCGAGTTAAGTTATTTGGAAAATTAGATGTTTTCCAAGTATCTAACCAATTTTGCATTTGATTTAAGAAATAAAATTTAGGATACTTATTGGGCTCAGCTAGTATTGATTTGGTGAAAGGTTCCTGGTACTTATCTAATAAATGTTTTCCCTTAAGGGGAGTTTTAACGTTAACGATTTTCCACCATGTCCATATAATGCTAATAAAGTCTGCTGTGTCAAAAATTCATTGTAATATCCGGAACATATCCTAATTTAGACCGGTATATTTTTTGAGCCGATACAGATGCGAGTTTGAAATTTTGCAGTTATATAAAGAAAGGTACATCCCACAACATCCTAAAATTCTGTCTTACAAGGATATATAGTTTGGTCTTGACAAAGTTCGAAATTGTGAAAAAATTCATTGTAATATCCGGAACATATCCTAATTTAGACCGGTATATTTTTGAGCCGATACAGATGCGAGTTTGAAATTTTGCAGTTACATAAAGAAAGGTACATCCCATAAC
>JAHBCN010017225.1:0-18601 GCA_019359885.1 Listronotus oregonensis | reverse complement strand
GGAAAAAAAGTTACTGGAAAAATCAAGTTTACGGTTCACAATCATTCTTACCTTAGTATCGACTAAATTTTATATTGTTGTTTAATTATTATTTTGCTTTTAACTTTCTTTCATTCGCTCAATTGTCTTACCAAATACGATTCGTACTTTGAATACTTCGGAAATTTAACTCGTTTACGCTCTTGTAAATATCCAGCCAAATCTGACCATTTATGGTATTACCTATTATACAGCGTGTCCCACGCAGTTCTTGCCATATGGGAAAATTTTTTACTGACAGTCGAAACAAAATCATTTTGATGTAGAAAAGTTCTGCTTATTTAAAAACTAAAAATCCCTACGCAAAAAGTTTAAAAATACCAGCAGTATACAGAGTAGCGACAAAAACGTAAAATTTATCCAAGACTAAAGTACCCTTATTTTGCAATATTCAAAGAAAAGTTATTTAAAGGAATTATTTAGAATTAATTTTTATATCTAATTACGAAATCACAGCCACCTACGAAAAATATATATTTTTGTATTTCAGTAAATCAGAACGGAATAAAAAGTAAAAGCTTTAATATAAAACAAATTAATGTATCACTTATAACAAAAGAAAATTAGTATAATTCAAATTTAATATAGCCACCTTCTTTTTCCATGCATTTTTCTGTTAACTTGGAGAATTTTGAAACAACTATTCTCAAAACAACTTGAGGGATTTCTCGAGCACACTGGGTTATTATCCTTTCTAAGCTATCGATATTTTGAAATGGTCGGTGAGAATACACTTTTTCCTTTAAATATCCCCAAAGGAAGTAATCCAGTGGGTTCAGGTCGGGTGACCTCGCCGGCCAATGAATTTCTGAAAATCTTCCTATCCAACGCCCCTGGAACATTTCCTGAAGAAACTCGTTAACAGAGAGAACTATGGCATGGCGCACCATCATGCTGATACCACAAAGTATTTCTAATGTCACGTGAAGGCCATTAATAAAGTCAGACAACTGATTTCCCAAAAATGAAGGTAAACATCCGACGTTATATTACCCCGGAAGAAAAATGGGCCTATCAGTTGATTATCTAAAATTCCGCACCACACATTTGTCTTAAAAGAAAACTGATCCGACACTGGATAACAAACCGCGGGTTAGCTGTACTCCACCATCGATAGTTCTGGGAGCTAACAACTCCATTTGACGTAAAACAAGCTTCGTCAGAAAAAATATTTTTCTATAAAGATACGGGTCGTCTTCATGCATACCTTGATACCAAGCTGAAAAATCAAACCGAAAATCAAAGTCTCCAGGATGCAATGTGTGGACAAAGATGGGTTTATAGGGATGAAAATGATTTGCTTTAAGAACTCTTCCAGCAGTAGATTTACAGACTGAGCGTCTTTCATTTCCAGGAAGTACTTTTTCCATATTTCTCAAGGAAATCTTGGGATTTTCAACAACGGCTTGGATAATTTGCAAGTCAAAATCTTCATCATCTTCGACCTGAACTTGATTTTTTTTATTGAATCTGTTTTCTACACTTCCACTACCTTTAAATTTTGCCATTATGTGTCCAACAGTTTGATAAGATACAGATATTTCAGGATGCCTTTCATTGAAAATCTCAGCGGCTTCTCTAAAGGTTTTGTAGTTGTCACCCACAATTAAAACAATTTCAATCTTCTGTTCCGTGGTTAGTTTTGGAGGCATAATAAATCAAAATGATAAATGGATAAACTGAATTTATAACTGTACTTCTGACTAGAAATAATGTCAGTGTTTATGTCAGTTATTATTGGCATAGTTACCTTCAGGTCCGATAATTACCTTTGTTAATTTTTGACAAAATTTTTTAATGTAAAATAAAAAATACCCTTTTTTTCGTAAGTGGCTGTGATTTCGTAATTAGATATAAAAATTAATTCTAAATAATTCCTTTAAATAACTTTTCTTTGAATATTGCAAAATAAGGGTACTTTAGTCTTGGATAAATTTTACGTTTTTGTCGCTACTCTGTATACTGCTGGTATTTTTAAACTTTTTGCGTAGGGATTTTTAGTTTTTAAATAAGCAGAACTTTTCTACATCAAAATGATTTTGTTTCGACTGTCAGTAAAAAATTTTCCCATATGGCAAGAACTGCGTGGGACACGCTGTATGATAAACTTTCATTAAATGTTTATTTTTTTGAGTTTTGAAGTTTTTATTTCTATATTTCCAATATTTCCAAAGTTTCCTGATATATTTCCGGAAATTTTCCATCCCTATAATAGGGAAGTTCTTATTAAAGATTAAATTTTTAAAAAAGGCCTGCTACAACATTTTTATGAATATTTTATAAACATCGCTAATATGGAGCTACATAATGTTTAAAAAAATATATATTTTGTAGTGATAAACTATACAGGGTGCCACAGATTCGAGTGCATGCATGGGGATCTCGGAAACCGTAAGAAATACGAAGTCGGTTAAATTATGGCAAAGTTGCGCATTTAGGTGCCTAACAACATGTGTTTGGAAAGTTGTAAAATTCCGAGTACTTCCGGAGATATCCGGAAAAAACTGAAATTTGGCGATTTCGTTTTTATTTTTTTCTGACGTTATTTAAAGAGATAGGGAAAAACAAAAGACACTTTTTATGCCACTTTTTAAGCTCTACAAAACAGGGTTGAGAGATTTTTCGTACGACGTTTCGTTTTCGTTAAAGCATCATCAACTTTATTTTTTTAAATACGACACTCAATTGTTTATTGCATTTTTTGAAGCAGTTATAATCCCAATTACAGTGATGTATAACATTTAATATTTTTCTGTTAAATAAACATATTTTCCATAAGAGACAATGAGTTAGACAAGAAACGCACATCATTTCTTATAGGGGCGTTCCATATTTGTTAATAAATATTAAGTGACATACATTTTTGTAATTGGGATAATAAGGGGTTCAAAAAAATTAAATAAAAAACCCAGGTCCGTATTTAAAAAAAAATAAGTTGATGATGGTTTAACGAAAACGAAACGTCGTACGGAAAATCTCTCAACGTTGTTTTGTAGAGCTTAAAAAGTGGCCATGAGAAAGTGTCTTGTTTTTCCATGTCTCTTTAAATAACGTCAGAAAAAAATAAAAACGAAATCGGCAAATTTCGGTTTTTTCCAGATATCTCCGGAAGTACTCGGAATTTTGCAACTTTCTAAAGTGGACATGGTTAGTAACGCAAATACACAACTTTGCCATAATTTAACCGACTTCGTATCTCTTACGGTTTCCGAGATCCCCATGCATGCACTCGAATCTGTGGCACCCTGTTCAAAGCAAAATAAATTTATAGGTTTAACTTTGACAATTCTGACACTGAAATATCATTTTAAAATTCTCGCATAGACTTGTCCCGCGTAAATAGGCACAGGACAGTCGGATCGAACTTCTATTTTACGATGCGCACTGATTGGCCAAGCTGTAGGGCGCCTTTGGTGTGCTGTACTTAAAATGCCAACAGTAAATTAAACCAACTTAAATTTTATAAAACGTTAACTTTAGTAATACTAATTCTCTTAATATAACTTTATAAAAGTTACATAATTGGACACCAGACGCCTTTTATTAGGCAATCCGATAACTAAAATGCGAATAAAGTGCCTTATTTACACTGGGTGAAAACGGATATCCCCTTACAAGAGTGGTAATCAGCTTTATGCAAAAAAAACAAATGGATTGCCTTGTATAAACCACATAATCTTAAAATCAAATATTTAACCTAAAAACTCATGTAACTTATGTATAACATCATTTTTGCATAGTGGGCCAGTAACTGAAGACCTGAAAGTACCCAAAGCTGTAAATAAATCTGTGAAGTTTTCAGTTGGGCGCAATTCTTAGGTCTTCGCGGATGCTTTCGAGCGAGAAAAAGTTTATCACGATTCTGACGTGGGAACCCGCTGAAAATGGCCCCCAAAGTCCCAAAAATGAGTTTTCCGCGAATCTCTGCCAAAATATGCGAATAAGAGAATTTTTGTTTAGACAAAAAATGAGGATCACTTTGAAATCTAAAAAAATGGTCCTAACAATTTTTTTCGCAACACCAATATTTTTCGCAAAAACGGCCGTCAAAAAATCCATTACATTCCACACTGGATAGATGTGGTAGTAGTAGTTTCTTACTAAAAATGCAGATGGGCAAAACAATTTTTTTATCAAAACGCAAGAAAGATGATGAAAGAAATTTTCTGGGATCATTGAACACTTGCTAAGGTCTTATTATAAAACCATTTTTTCAAAAAATATCAATAAATTAATGAAATACTCTCAAAATATTGTAAAAAAAACTTTTGACTGCTTTTTTTAATATTCTAGAAAAATCAGAATGAACCCAAACTCATATGCAATGATAGGTACGGATTTTCCCACTCCGATGAACTTTGAATGATTAAAAAATGTACACTATTGCCCGAGTAATGGAACAATTCGTCGGCCCGCTTATAAGTGAATCCATGAAGATAGCGGCATTCTAGCGGTAGAACGGCAGCTAAAATGAGGGGACTTTTGGGGCCCGTTATCTCGAAAACTATTGATTTTTAGAAAAAAATTATAAGGGCCATTTTTGTAGATTACAAGGCGGTCTTCAGTTTTTGTATAAACAAAAATTCTGCAATTTGCATATTTTCGCAGATAATAGCGGGAAACCCATTTTCCCGGCCTGAAAGGGCCAGTTTCAGCCCCTTTCCAGTTGTTAATATTGATAAACTTTTTTCGCTCAAAAGCATCCCCGAAGACCTAAGAATTGCGCCACAAGGGAAAACTGTACAGATTTATTTACAGCTTTGTCCCTTCATTTACTGGACTATAGTCTATGTTTGCGCTATTTCAATAATCGCCCTCGGCTACCCAGTACTAACTAGGTTAGTTTTTAGGCGAAAAATGGCATTTTCTCAGGACCAATCTTACTACAGTATTAACGAGCCCAAAAACAATTCAGGGCTTTTTACCGCAAATGGAAGAAATAGCAGAGGACTGGTGTCACTTAATAAGGCAAAAGAGAGACAAAAACGGCAATATTCACAACTTAAATGAGTTAGCGGGAAGATTGGGGCTCGAAGCAACTTGTGCACTAGTTTTAGGTAACTATTTTCCACACTATGTATACATAGATAATAAAAAAATTATCGCTGGACAGATAGTAAAAAAAAGATTACCCTTTTAAATTAAGGATATCCTATTACTAAAAATGGGTTAAAACTCAAATTAGTATGCAATGCTTGACACATTTATTGGCGATTTATAAACATGACATTACGTTGCCGTTGCTATTATGGTGCTGTTGCCGCTGCGGGAACAGGAACGTCAAGTTTATAAATTGTCCTTTACATTAAAGCTATTCTATGCGTTTTGCATTTTAAAATTAAAAATAATATTCTACAGATTGAGAATAACAACTCTGCAAAGAGTATGTTCTCAGCGCCAAAATCTGGCTCCGATTGTGATGCTATAATGCTGTGAATAACATCTGTTCATCGTAATGCTCATAAGACATTAATAAACTAATTTTATTGTGGTTTTGCATATAGCCAACACTATAAAATGACATTTTTTATATTATGTGTCAAACTCAGTAAGTAATTTTCTTATCACATAAAATAATGTGACTCCTGTATATTTAACCTTTTTTAGGAATAAAAAATATTCTGGCTGTGTGGTTAAATAAAGTTACGACTTTATGTTAATTTTAATTATGCCAGACCCATTTAATAAATTTATTACCTTGTTTATTTTCAAATAACCTTGACTTTGAATTTTTTTGTGTGGGTTAATTTAATTGTCTATTAGTCACATATAGAGTGTAAAAAAACACTAGAAATATTTTTTTATGATATAAGTAAACCAAGTATGATATGCTAAACATTAATAGGACATAAAAGACATGAAATCAACAATAATTAACTTTTTTCCTAAAAAAAGATTTAAATACATATTTTTGTAAAAGCCTTGTGGAAATTACTTTCGAAAATTATCTTTTCCACACATTACATAAATAGGCACACTAGCTGCAAGAAAGCTTGGATTTACTTTTCTTTCGAGTCAGAACGTATTTTTTTCTTCTAACCTGCACACTTAGTTTGTACCCCTAATCAGACGCTATATCCAGTAGATACTGCTTCTTTGTCTGAGGAACGGCTTCTTTCACAGGAACATTTAATTCCACCAAAAAAGGGCTGTTCGCCATATTAACAATGTCATTTTCTTTTCCTCATCGACAAGCTGTGAAGGATCTATCTGCCATTTGCGGGTATTTTTACGGCTTCTGATCTTTAGTATGACACGCACTTGGAGAAGCCGCGAACTTACCACACAAAAATATTTTCCCCCGACCCTCCAAGTCCTGTATTAATGAACTACATCTTACTTTACTGGAGGCACCTAAGGTACGGTTTAAATAAATCTATAATGTAAGTCTTTTAGTCCAGGAAACGAAGCTGAAAAAGTGCAAACCTCGCAATTTTTTCAAAATGCGTTGATTTGCATGAAAATTTGGGATTTAGCTTAACTTACCCTCCTCTTTAAAATCTACATTATGCCTATGGGCGCTTTTTATTTTTTAGGGGTAAAAACTACCCTTTATTGCTAAAACTTATAAAACTATACATTAAAGCTTAAGTTGAGTAAAATTTGACTCAAACAAGTTGAAAAATTAGTATTTCGTTTCTTTGAAACATTATTTGAAATATTTCACCCATATTATGATTTGAAAAAAAATATATTTACCCTAAAAAATTAATATATTATCACAGTGTTTTGCATGAAAATTTGGGATTAGACTTAACTTACCCTCCTCTTCAAAATCTCCATTATGCTGAAGGTTGCTTTTTATTTTTAGGGTTAAAACTAGCCCTTATTGCAAAAACCTTTAAAACTTTCTATTAAAGCATAAGTCACATAAAATTAGGCTTATATAAATTGAAAAATAAGTATTCAATTCTTTAAAACATTATTTAATATATTTCATCCCTTGAAAATCAATCGTTATTATGATTTAATAAAAAAATGTTTACCCTAGAAAAATTAACATATTGCCACTGAGTTGTAATTAATAAATGTGACTGCATAAAGGTACCTATTTACTAATTTCATTTTGTAGTTTTAATCCTCAAAAACCCACTCCTTACAATATTACAATTCAAAAAATAGTACAAACTCGCGGTTGTTTAAAAAAATGCATCGAATCGCTTTTAGCATGCTCCAAAAAATTGTTTTTTAAGCATAACTCCTTTAGTTTTTTTTTAATAAAAAATTCCTTAAAAACCATATTGTAGTTTTTTTCAAGAGCTATAAGGTCATATATATTAAAACTGTTTAAAACCCTTACTTTTTAAAGGGGTGAGTTTAAAAAGCTGAACCAAGGTAGTGCTCGTTTAAAACGTTTATATCTCACTTAATTTCCTTCATACAGTAAATTAAAAAAAGCAAAATATTTGTAATTTAAAAAGCTACAATTTGATTCCTTAGTAATTTTTACGTATCACCCTTTGTTTTTAAGTTATTTTCAAGAAAAGGTAATTTTTTCTTAAAATTCTGAAATTTAATTTTTACTTCGCAGCTCCGTTTTTTTCAAAATTAAAACAATTTAAATCGGTTAAAATTTTAGAATGTATTTATGATACAGAGATAAAGAGAATTAAAAAAAAGCTACGAATTATTTTAATTAGGGTGATAATTGGGGGGTTGTTTTCAAAGATTTTTGAACTCAAAAAATTTTGGTCCAACCTTATTTAAATCATAACTCATTCATCTTTTGTGATACATACCTTTTTTAAAAAAAAAAAAGGTCTTTGCAAATGGTTAAAAAAAGTTTTTATTAGTTTTCCTCGAAAAATACGTAGAGTTTGTGTTATTTGCCTTTGAAACTCTGAAATTTTGTGTTTGATGAATAGCAGCTAATCTTTAAGAAACCACAACTTAGTTTGTATTGATCCCACAGCAACTACAAAAAAAACATTTTTTTTGTTTTTTCAAAAGCTACAATTTTATTATTTAAAGTTTTTTGATAAAATGCATACTTATCGAGTTATTTGCAAAAACCGATTAAAAACGTTGATTTTATCGACGAAAAACTCGAAAAGTATGCATTTTACAAAAAAAATGCATGGAACATTTTTTGCTTTGAAATCATTTTTCTATTGATTCCTGTGGTCAAAAAAAAAAAAATCACCCCGAGATGGTTTGGCAACCACCATCAAGGCAAAGGCGCCCTTCGGCATGATATAGATTTTGATCCTTGGACTGTTTCCTACCTACTGTCAAAATTTCAAGTCATTCAATGCATTTTGAAAAAATTGCTAGGCAAAATGGTTCGTTTCCTGGACTAATTTGTAAGTCCTTAATTTGGTCCGGTATTCTGGTTTGCGACCCCTAGTAATTGTAGTGCTGCAACGCAGTCGTTGTTTCCATAAATTGGGTGGTTTTGCCTTAAAAATCTACTTCAGGCGTTCAGTCATGCTTCAATAAACCTCGTCCTTATTTGTGGTTCCTTTTTACATAAATTGAATAAGCAAAACGCCTTTACAGAACCAAAAAAATGGGCCGTCAATTTTCCCGGTTTTTAGCCTTTTTTGGGGTGGATCCCTTGTATAATAAAAAGAGAGCAAAATAATAAAATAATTAGCAAAAAATTTAAATAATTATTGTAAAGATAAATTAATTCTTAGGTAGAAGAATGGGATTTCTTATAGAGGATCAAGTATGTCCAACGGCCCAAAAATTAGCAGACGCAGTAAAACAAAATTTCGTAGCCTGTAGGGACACTTATTTTGGACTTCCCCTATGGAAAATATTTCCTACACCGTCGTACAGGAACCTATGCAAGAGTGAAAAGGCTATATATGAACTTGCTTCAGAGCTAATACGAACAGCAGATGAAGCTACCAAAGAAAGCGCCGTATTTCAGGTAAATTAAATAATAAATAACATTTATTTAAATTTTAATTTCCAAAAATTTACTTTATAGCCTACAGAAATTAAAAATTGCAAATGGATATTCCTTCACATTTCTTTGCTAACATATTTCATAATTCTTTTTTCTGCTAGCAACTCCAATAACAAAACAACACAAAAATACATATTTGAAAAATTAATATGTTTACTTTATACTTCATACGACAAGTTCGTAATTTTTAATTGTTTTTTTTAATGGCTTATCATTATTTTTTTACTACCGCTAACCCAAAAAAAGCTTTAGTTGTTAAAACCATTTTTTTCCACTTCAGAAAAAATATTATAAAATACACGCTTTATAAGACGCTTGGAGTACTTGACTTTTAAAAACGTCACCGCTAGTTTAAACAATGACAAGTTATGTAGAAAGGTTGGAGCACTTTGTAATGCCTTGCTGGAACCTGCAACTAAAATACCTTTAAAAAAGGAAAAGGTCCGCTCTAGCTAGTCGATGAGCAAGAAAAGAGTTATTTTGTGAGGGTAGGGCCTTTGATGAGGCGAACGGCTCTTCGTTGAATGGAATCAAGAATGCAAGGGTTGTGGAAGCTTTTACTGATATAAAAACAGAAGTCCAAGCAGGGTCTTACTTGGGAATGTGTAGAAGTTAAAAAGCTATTGATATATTGCGTTTATGAATTTGGATACGTTTTGATGATAATCAACTATCACAAGGTCAAATTATTTTTTGTTCTGTAGAACATGGCGGTTCATATGTATGGAATAATTAGCATTTTTTTCGTGATTTGGGCATGTTATTTGGTATTTCAAACCAATATTAATTGAAAGTCTGTGAAAGAGACCTTTAAACTGTTTCAACTGACTTTAAAAAGTCAAAAACGATTGTAAAGAATGTACTATTGTAAAAAAGAATAAATTAATCGTCGAAGTGAAAAAGAAAGAGATGAGTGGGTGTCGGTAATGAGCCTTGGAGTCCACAAGCATTGATTTGGTAAAAACTAGAAGAGTAACCATCTACCATAACAAATATACGTCGATTAGAAAGCTAATTCAAGATCCAAGCACAAAGTTTAAGTAAAAGCCTGTAGGTAGAAAGTTTTTAAGGCAAACCAGCATGCCAGATCTAATCAAAGACCCTAAATATGTCAAAAGCAATGATATGATATTCGTCAAGTAACTCAAGGGATCTGTTTCAATTATGTGAAATAAATAAAAAAATCTGCTGTGGATTTTTTGTTAATTGGTTATATCCTAGATTTGATCGTTCACTTCGTACAGGTGGTTAGTGGTAAAGTAACAGTAGAACACTATACACAATTTACCATTTTTTACTTTTATGAAATCAAAAGTTTGTTGAATTAATTTATCTTCGTTATTAACTACACAGCCCCACAAAATAAAAAAAGTTAAAGGTCCGAAAGACTTGATCATGATATCTTTATGTTTTTGGGGTCGCTGAATCCGAATCCGTGGTCAGTTTGCCCCATCAGGTCAGGGGCATTTTAAGGCAAATCTAAAATAATCGCAACCAAATTTAATTACTTTTTTTTTGAGGTGCTGAAATTTAAATATGTGGTCAATTTAACCCCATCGGGTCATGGTCAAGAGATATTTCAAGGTTTCAAATTTGCAAAATTATATTTTACAGATTTGTCCACGGATTCGTATTCAGCGACCTCAAAAACATAAATATACACTCCTTAAATTTGGTTGCTATTAAATTTGCAGATTTGACCTTGAAACGCACTTGACCCCGACCTAATGAGTTCAAACTGACCACGGATTCGGATTTAGCGACCTCAAAAAAATTATTTTTTTTGTTATTGGGCTGTGTAATTTTGCAGATTTGACCTTGAAATGCCCTTAACCCTGACCTGATGGGTTCAAACTGACCCTGGATTCGGTGCCCAAAAACATAAAGATACCATGGTCACGTCTTTCGGACCTTCAGCTTTTTTTATTTTGTGGGGCTGTGTTATAGGTGATACGGTAACGCAAGTAAGCTAAACCGAAGTTGGCAGTTTTTTAATTGTCCATCTGGTGCTATATTTAAGCCCAAATTGATTACACAATGCTCTGTTGTCTAGTGTCCAGTGTAAAACACAATTTCACAAAATGACTATAAGTTATATAAACTTGTTATATAACAGTCTTAATAAAAAAGCAATTACAATTATGGTTTTTCTTTCGTTTTAGTCTGTATTAAACGCAAATATTGACGAAAGAGAGAAAAAATCTGCCATAGTAGATTTTCTGGCAGCAGGTATCCATACTTTAAGGAACAGCTTATTGTTCCTATTGTACCAAGTGGCTATGAATCCAGAATGTCAAGACAAGATCATTGAGGATGAAACTAAAGCTTATGTTAAGGTAAGTTTTTAATAAACACGTAAATTTGAGTTTTTATTACAACCTTTTAAAAGGTACTGAAAAGAAAATCTAATATGAATAAACAATATTAAATTGTTAAAAACGAATTATTATATACTTTTTTACCATTTGTGTTAAACTTATACCGCTTATTATTTTTATTTCAATGCTACATCGCTTTTCACCATCACTTGGTCACATTTTCTAAGACCAATAAAAGATCACGTGAAAAATGTCATTAATGTCAGCAATTATGCGTTAATTTATGTTTTTTTATTAGGTAATGACCAGAGCCACATAAATAAATAGTATATTATTCAATGAGCATGTAATTATAGCTATTACTCTAATGAATTAGGTCACTCGCTTTCGGCTCGTGACGCAAACTTCATCATCGTGAGTAATAGCTATTACATGCGAGTAGAATAGTATACTTTTTCTACTACTTATCTTTTATACAGTGAGTTACATAGCCCTTTGAGATCGAACGCTGTTAGAACAACACCATACGTCACGGTTTATATCGTTTGCCATATGAGACCGCGACGTATCGGTGTTCAGTCGTCTCTAGTATTTAAGGATATAAGTGAATCGTATTTTTGCACATAATTTTTATTTCACATTATAAATATCAGAAAATACTAGAAAACGAAATAATATAATATAAAAGGTGTTACTCGTCTTTTTTCTCAGACTTCATCGCGTGTGCGACGTTGCACGATTTAGTTCAAAGTTTTTATTAGGTCCTAGTAATGTTAAAGTTATATTATATACAAGGTGTCTGTAAAATGTGTTTACAAAAACCTACGACATATTCTTCAGACTAAAATTAGCCGATTTCAGTAAACTTACCTTAGTACAAAGTTGCTTACTTTGGGCGCAGGGGGGCGCTAGAGTGACAATTTTAAAATCGTATTTTTGGATTAATTCAAAAACTGCTCATACTATTTTGCCGAAATTTGGTACGTTATCCTGGCTTTAGGGCAAAAAACCCATGTCAAAATTATGATTATATCAGTCCATGGGCGTAGAATCTGGTTTTTTATTAAAAAGCTTGTTTCAGATTGCTACGCCAATGAACCAATAGGGGTTTGGGTAGATTAAACAACTTATTTCAAAAAAGGTACTCTTAATAAAACTCGATTTCTCTAATGGCTTTCGAGACTTTTGCATTTTAAAAATTTGCAGTAGTTTTATGGTACGTTCCAATAATTCGTTAATTTCTGTTACCTGCGACGTTAGTCGTAAAACCTCAATATACTTTGGGTACCCGCATGTAGGTCCGGACTTAAAATTTTCTTTATTTATTACTGTACCTACTTTTAGTAATTATGTAGGTTATAGGCAAATTGCAGGTGTTGAATATAAAGCAGAGTCTTTTCGTCTTAGTTCATCAGTCGTTTGGAGTTTGTCAAGGTATTTTCGTGTGTGTTATTGAGCATCCAAAATAGCTAACCTAAACTATTAATATTAGTAGGTAATCAGGACCTGTGCCCTTTTAAAGGTGCGGTGCCTACACAATTCGATATTTGTTAGGCAACCTATTTATGATTGGGTTTTCCACTGAGGGTTGTAATTTATTTTTATTGCGGTTAAGAAATCAACGAATTATTGTGAAACGTACCGTACCAAATCAAGTGACAGGATGTCTCTAAAAGGTCTTTAAAAGCTTATTAAATATTTCTTAGAGCCAAAATTAATCAGTGAAGCAAACTAATCTTAATACAAGTTTGTTAGTTTGGGCACTCGACGGCGTTGAATTGATAATCTTTAAATGGTTTTCAGCGCCGTCTAATTCCCATACTAAGACACTTTGTACTAAGATAAGTTTGCTTTACTGCAATAACATATTGTATCCTTTGTAGCAAATAAGTTGGTTGATCTGAATGTTGTACCTAAACACCTCTTGTTCTATTGGAGAAAAAATTTCTGAAACAAGCATTTAATAAAAAACTCAGGTTCTACGCCCATGGACTGATATTAATCATAATTTTGACATGGGTTTTTTTGCCTCATAAAGCCAGGCCAACGTACCAAATTTCGGCAAAATAGTATGAGCAGTTTTTAAATTAATCCAGAAAAACGATTTTAAAATTGTCACTTCAGCGCCGCCTAGCGCCCAAACTAAGCAACTTTGTACTAAGGTAAGTTTACTTAAATCGGCTAATTTTGGTCTGAAGAATATGTAGAAGGTTTTTGTAAAGACCTTTTACAGACACCCTTTATATTATATTTAAGTGATACACGCTAGACTTGTACAGAATATCGATTTATTATGATTTGGCATTGTACCATTACTTTTTTCTATTTTCTAATCTAAATAGCAAACTTCCTATATGAATTAAATTAATTCTGTTGCTACCAAAAATGAATATGAAATCCTTTTTAATAAAATGTATCAAAGGAGGGACGCTTTGAAAAACGAAAAAATAAGAAAATGTTAATTTTATGTCGAATCTCTTTTGTTGAAATTCAGATTATTTTCTTAACTGTTCTTCAGGGTTCTATAGGACAAAATACCCATGAAGTATATTTTACATTTTAGTACGAGGAAAGCCACAAATATCACCCTGTTCAGTCCTAGTTGGATGAATCTGTACGTAAAAATGTAATATCAAATTATATAAATAACTATATTTTTAGGCGTGTTCAATGGAAACATTCCGGTTATCCCCGACAGTTAGTTGTTTGGCCCGCATCGCAGAAAATGACATGAATTTGTCAGGCTACTCTGTCAAGGCAGGCAGCGTCATTGTGTGTCACACTGCACTGGCTTGTCAAAACGAGAAGAACTTTAAGCAGGCTAAGAAGTTTCGTCCAGAAAGGTACAATTTTTTTATCTAACCAGAAAAGCTTTTCTTCCTTTATTGGGGACGTATTGGAACCATTTTAGTACCATTTAGAAAAAATGTGAAACTTGCCCATTGTAACATACTATTCTGAAAAATTCGATAATTTTGGCAAAGTTGCACGACAATTCCGTTTGTAACATCTGGCATCGCTGCATTCTATAACTTTCACATATCTACGACTCCATAATAATCGGATAAAATTTTTGATTTTTATTTCGATAATTAACCATTTATAATAAATAATTATACATTTAAAAGTGTATATAGAACGTTTCACGAAGGTTTGTACTTACGTCATCAATGACGTCATGACTTGGAAAAAAGGGTTGTCGTAGCTAATTCATATAAATTCAATGCTGTTCACATATTTAATTTAAGTTAGGCAATATTGATGCAAGTACGTTTCAAAGCGCTCTTTAGAGCACGTTCAGAATTGTTTTCTAATAAAATTTTTAATTCATCATGAAATTTTTAATTTTCTTAAGGTAAAGCTAAGCTTAAATCAAAAATTCGATTGGACCAGCGTTATCGGCGGATTCAAGATTCGCTTTATCTTAGCCTAAAAATATCTAGACTTAACGTTATTCTTGTCTCAATTTTGTTGATTTTTTTCGTTTCTCATGATGAAAGACCATCGAAATCCCCGATTTTTTAGAAAATGGGTGTTTTAGTCGGCATAATGGAACAAGTAATTATCAAAATACAACATTTTTAGAAAGATTTCATTTTTTAAAGCCAACAGTGTTAAGCCTTATAGAAACCAGAAAGAAATACCTGGAATATAATACATATATAACAATTTGCAGTTAATACCTGGAATATAGCACGTATATAACGATTTGCAGTTATTTTAAATTCTTTTCGATTTTCGGGCTAAAAAAAGACGGTCTACAAATTGTTTAGTTTAACTAAGTTGCAACCCGAACAAAAGTCAAGCTTGGCTTTTCTTTTAAGTCGACTTAACAAAGTCAAGTTTATTCATAAAATGCTGTAATTAGGCCCATGAAGTTCATTTAGGAGAGACCAAAAATATCCAAAATAATTAAACGCGTACAAAGTGGTTTTACACATCTTGTTTATACAAAAATGTATTTCCTTTTCTCAATTTTTCGTTATTCCATGAAATATCGTATAATAATTTAATATGTGTTTGGTGTTTTTCATAAATACAGTAAGCAACTGCAAAACCATACGTGTGGCTTATTTACAAAGCAATAAATAATACACATAATTATGGGAGAAAAAAGATAATAAACGAATTTATTACAAAAACTCCCAGCCAAACACAAATTAACAAAAATCAAGAATGAATGATATGAAAATTCGAAACACTTTCATCATCGCTACTAAATTCTGATGAATCTGAGTCGTTTTACATTTATAATAACAGGAAGAATATCTGAAGAGTCCAAATTCGATCTCTTTCCCAGGCTGCTTGAATAAGATTATTCGTATGGCGGCAGTAATGGGTCCATTTGTCACATTACTTTTGAGTGCTTCATTTCATATTCTTGAATCATAGTACCTCTTGCAAATTTGTTTCAAGTGAAACTAATGTAACATGTTCCCTGTAAAAAAATATGTATACATTTTTAAAATTTATTTAATAAAATAAAGTTTATTTTAAATACTGCAGCAACCATTGCGTAAATTCTATTTCTAATGATGTGCTCATGAATCTTATAAAGAGGGCGTCCACGAGAGCATTGAATTGCAGTTGTTATGGCTGCTTTATAATCCTCATTGTTTCTGATCCCATGCGATATCTTTTTAACGGTGGTAATTCCGACTCCCAGGGCATCAGCTACTCTCACAGCATGCAAAGAAATATAGTCATAAATTACATTTTAATATGTATACAATAACAAACCACAAGAAAAAAACAAATCTACCCCTCTAAAACTGCAGTAAGTGGTAACAGGTTTATTCCTGCATCTCTCTCCTGTGTGAAATAGTCAATAAGGTTTAAAATTATATTTTGTTCACCTTCTGAATACCTTCGAGGCATTTTACAAATAAAAATGAAAATAAAATCTGACGTTATTTTTGGACAGAACAATTTTTTTGACAAGTTTGAAAAATGACATATTTTTATAACCCTATTTTAGGATATTATTATTGTAGCTTTAAAAAATCAGCTGCTGAACGGCCCATTTTGATTTTAAGAAACGACCAACCTTTTTGACGTCATTAATTTGTTTCATTTCGTTTTTGACCTTTTAATTTGTTAAAAAAGGTAAGGCAATTGATGACAAAGTACAAACCCTTTGAAACAAAAAAAGTACATGGTTTCCATTTTGACATTTTTATAGGTTATCTTCGTAATTGTCAGTGCTAAAAAAAAGTAAAATGAGCGTCATGTGCTCTTTTGGGTTAAACTTAAAATGGTAAAATTAAAATTTAAAAATTTTCGCTGGCTTAAGAGATACGGGGAAAATAAAAAATATCGATTTCAAAATGACCCCATATTTTCTTAGATAAAAGAGATAAAGAAAAATATGTTATATAAAAGTTTCTTTCAATAAATGATAAATCATTTTATTAATGAAACAAAAGCTAATATTCTAGAAACAAAACTATTTGACATTGTGCTAAAAAGACATTACACAATATATTTTAACATAAAAAAAGTTGAAAAATAGTTGACACAAGAAAGTAAATTAAAAAACAAACGAAACAAAAAAATTAGATGAAGAGAAAAAAGAGAATCATAAAAAGTTTCGTTGTTTTTAATGCACTCTTGACATTTTTCAAACGGATTTTAGGGTATTCATGATGTGTAAGGTTTTATTTCTCAAAGGTTTCATGAATTCTATGATCGTTGTTGTCGAATTAAGATGACTTCTTATTAAATTTTATTTTCGTGGGCACCCCTATCTAAAAGGAAAGGGGGTAAACATCACGACCTAGGGCCCCAAAGGGCCCCCTGTCTACCTCCAAAAGGGGGCTTCCCTCGTACGCCCCATCCTCCGAAAAAAGGTGAAAAGTTGCCGAGGGGAATCTCCTTAGTAGCCATTTATGGTTTTTTTTTAGTATTACTTCATTTGGAACATCATCAAGGATATAAAAGGGTTTTATTGGGGGATGTCCAATCTGCTTTAAATTTTCTTAAAAAAAGCAATACACGGGTTTTTTTTAAAAAAAAAACAACTTACATTTACCTAAATGGCCCCCGTTGACGAATGGGCGTATAATTTGGGGATTCGTGGGCCCAATTTTTTTTTCAGTTAAAATACAACAATTTTTTTTTCCTTTATCTGATCAAATATTTATTTGGTGAAAAAAGTCCGTTAATTTATTAAAAAAACCCGGACAAAAAATTTTTTACATCATCACCAGGATTCAAATATTGGTAACAACATAGGGGGAAAAATTTATTGAACGTCAAAATTTTTGCGTCTTAGATTTAAAATTAGTTACATTTCTATATTTTGACGAATTTAGATTTTGTTTCAAAATTTCAAAGTATTTTAGGAAAAATTAGGGGTTTTGGGTTAAGACGATAAGACAGAAAGGGAAAAATTCACCAAGACAAAATTTCCCATTATTCTTCCACAAAATTTAAATCAGCAAATCTTAAATTAAGACGAAAAAGAATCTATCCATAAAATAAAACACTTTGCATTTGGTCTATTTTTAGTACCCCTTTTTTTCCACTGCATTATGAGCATTGCATAGCCGAGTCTGGGGGTTCAGTCTATTTAACACCCACAAAATGCTAAACGCGCCTCAAGGGCTTTCACTTAAAAAAGTTACTCTACACAAACTACAGGATATAGCATTCTTACCTGATTTTGGTCCTAACACGCTTATTTATTCATTTTTTTTTTTTTAAGTTTTTTTTCTTGGTTGTAAAAACCTTTTTTTCCCAATCGTTGCCATTTTCCGGTAGCGAAAATCATATTTTTTCGCTATTTTTTTTTTTTTTTTTTCTTAAAATTTCAATAAATTTTTAAAATTTTTAAAAAAATTCAAAAAAATTAAGGTAAATGTTAAAATATCGCCAAAAATATAGAATCATCACAAAATATAGAATGTACCAAGTTTGTTTCTAGATATTATTCGTTATTAAAATAAAAAATAATATAACTTATAAATACCAAATAACAAATTCTAAAATTAAATAAATAACAATCTATATTTAAACATTATAAACTTCATCAAAGGTTTTCCGGATTGTTCCAGGCCGATGCTGCATTCCCGTTTTAAAATAAACCTTTTGGATGATGAAACTTCGAGATTTTTGCATTGTATTTTTTTTAAAAATTTATTAATAAAACCCACCTCATCACCCAAAGGACCAAAAATTTAACACAAAAAGGGAAAGAAGATAAAGGTTCTTCGCTCTTTATATTTCAGATTTTTTTATTCTCGGAAAAACAGCCGCACCTACAAAATTAGAAGTTTTGTCCCCATAGAATTTTTTTGTTTGGTCAAGTAGCTTCCCAAAGTAATTG
>JAHBCN010017224.1:0-18651 GCA_019359885.1 Listronotus oregonensis | reverse complement strand
CCGTAGTTTGGGGCCATTACATTGCCGGTTTCAATTTTGAAAATATCGTTTTTCTATCTTTAAAAAGTAAAGAAGAGCAACTAATTTTTTGTATCGTCCATCGTATTTTGGTTTCGTTCGGTTCTTTTTATAAGTGCTGTTATAACACAAGTATTGACCTGTTATTTTCTAAAAAAATTAAAAGGGTTATTCTTAGAAAACAAAAACAATACTTTTATATAGAAGTACTTGAAATAATACTATTATAATTATTACAATGAATAACAAAAAACATGCATTTATAAATTACCACAATGCTAGTTTAATTATCTTTGGCAAAATTGTTTTTTTTTTTTTTGTATACCGAGGGACACAGTGGACATGTAACAGCAAATAACTTTTTTATTTAAAAAAATTAATTTTTAAAATTTAAGTTATTAACCCGTTATAAGGAGACGCTTTTAATGACTAAATAAAACATTTCTTTTTCTAAAAATTTCTTCTTTCTAACCCTAAATTTTAAATTTTTAAAGCACCCTGTATATATTTTTAGCATACCTGATCCGTTTCTAAATTCTGTTTTTAACCATGTGTCATTCATTGGTATTTAATGTTAAAATGGGTGCCAAAATCGATTTTTTTCCCAAAATTTCAATTAGCCATGATATGACAATTACAAATTATTTGCATTTAAAAGGCGTTGAGATGTGAAAAATAAACTGAAAAAATATTTGTGAAAAATTTTTTTTTTAAAAATAAATAAAATAGTTAGGTATAAGGTTAATTTTAAAATTTTAAAATAAAAAAAATAGTTTAATACGCTTAAAATCTAAAACCAAATTGGGAAACCCAATTTTTATTTAATGTCATTTAGTAAACATTTCCTATTTCATGTAATTTACAAACTAGTATGAAGAACTGACTTTTTTACAAACAAAAAATTTAAATCTACTTTTGGGGCTATGATACTTTTATTATTTAAATTTCTTCGATTTGAAAAAAAATTGTCTTTTTTTATGCATTCTTTATGTTTTAATTTTTGTTATTTTGGGTTTTTACCGCCTACTTGGCGCATTATTATGACCTTACTTAAATTTATAAGGATTTGCGAATTAATGTAGATATGTAAATTTTTTAAAATTTTTGGAAAAAATGATTGTCCCCAAACCCAATTTTTAAAAAATTATATGAAATAGTAAATTTTATTTAAAGTTAAATTAAAAAAAAATTAAAGTTTTCTATTTTGGTTTTTTAAGGTTAAAAATTTTAAGTTAAAAAATTAACCTTTTTTTAATTTTATTTTAAAAAAAAAAAAAAATAAAAAACCCTTTCCTTCCTTTAACCCTTTTTTATTAATTTTAAGAACCAAAAAAAAAAAATTTTTTTAAAAAAAAAAATGATAAGTGTGAAATATTGTTGAAAAAAAAATTTTTTTGGGGGATTGGGTAAGCAAAAAAAAATATACAGGATGCTTTTAAAAAAATTTTAAAATTTTTTGGGTTTTTCCGGTTAAACCGGAAGAAAAAAATTGGTTTAATTTAGTCAATAAAAGCGTGTCCTTATCACAGGTGCATCATTTAAATTTCAATTTTTTTTTTTAATAAATAAAAAAGTTATGGGCTGTTACATGTTCGCTGTGTCATCCGGTATACTATGTTGGTTATTATGTCTTTTTTTTTTAATTGTAAAGTTTTGACATACCTATTAACTATATGTAACTTATTTTAAATATTTTTTATTTCAAATTTTCAGAGATAAGCAGAATAGCTGTTTTACCAAGAATGGCTAGACATATTAAAGTAGAAACAAACGTCAGTTTTCAGACGACTAAGGAAATTCCAGGTTTGGTGTTTGTGTTGAAAAATCGTAGGCGAAAAGGTTTTGCAGTCACCATACCTAACGCAGCCTTGCATACGAAAATTGTGGAAGGAACCAATTTTTTCTATAGAAAAATTGGAAATAACCATAATATTTGGGGTGTAGGTCCCATTTTATCCGAAATAATTATAATGGTAAGTAAGTTAAGAAAATTACCAAAATTATTATTTTTAATTTGCACAAAACAAGGTTAGTAAAAAAGCTTTCACCGGGTATTTACAGTGGTTCGAAGACTAGCTTTTTGTATTCAGATATTAGTAAAAGAATTTTATATAAAATGCAAAGCTGGCAATTTCCAGGTGACTGCTATTATCACGGCAAATGAAATTTCAAATAGTGAGGTTAGGAGTTAAGATATCGAAAAAAAGTATAAGATAAAATTGTTAAGAATTTAGTTTTAGGCTTGCTTACCAAATTGTAACGGAAAATATAATCATTTAAGAAATTGTATTTGCGACTTAATGTATTTATACATTATATTTTTTGTTTTCCTCACTAGGAATCTTTTTATCAGCACCTATTATATGATTTTAAATAAAAATAAATAAATATTTTTTATCAATAATTATGTACAAAAAACTTTTGAAATTACTGTAGACGTTATGTCTTACTTGTTTCAATGCCCTGTATCTTAAAGTAAATACTCGATGGCAACACTTTGAATAAGCCTTGCATCAAGTTTTTCGGGCACTTAATAAACAAATGTATAAGCAATGCATATGTTTATAAAAAAATAGCAATAAAGCAACTAAAAATAATATTTTTTTATAAACAGTTAAAGTTTAAATTATTGTGCATACCTAATAAAATATTAATACATATATTTAATACAGTAAAGGAGGTAAAAATCACGAAACGCAATTTTCGGGCAAAAAGCAGGTTTTTGAAGTAACTTGTATTATGGTAAGAAAGGTGCCCAGTATTGAATTAAACAACTTCCGATACTGGGAAAAAGGGTTGGCGGCGGGAGGAGTCATTTAATGGGGGGGATTAAAAAAAATTACTTACCCTTAAATTATCATTTTTTATCTTATTTAAAAAAATGTTACATTGTTTAAAGTTTTTTTAGTTTAACCGAAGATGTGGAAGTATTACAAAAAATAAATATATTTTACTAATATGAAGTATTTACGTTGACAAATAAAACGATTTTATTTTTTATTTTTATACGATGAGTATGAAGGGAGATATGGCTTGGCAAAAATAATTGCTTAACGAAAAATGAAGAGACCGAATCGTTTTGGCGTAAACATCTGGAAAAATATTACTTCCACAAAAAAATTATTACTATTAGTTTTCAAAAAGACAAAATTGGGAAAACTTTAAGACCAACCAGAACCGTTTAAAATAGTCAGAAAAAAAGTGATGGGCAAAATTAACTTTTTTCATTTTTTTTTCATGCTATTTTTTTAAGGCCATCTGGACTGTGTTGCTTAAAAAAAATTCTTTAGTGAAAAGTCAGAACACATGTCCCTTAATATGTCAAGTTATTTTTAGCCCTATTAGATAATTATTTTTTATGTTTTGGACTGATAAATAAGGGTCAAATCTTGTTTTTTGTAAGACATTTTCAGTTTTGGGCCAGTAGCATGAAAATTATTTAGTTTAAACAGCCAATCTTTGTAGCCTTTATTCAGAGTTCTTTTTATTTTAACTTTTTTTATCAATCTTTCATCTGTAAGGAGATTTGGCCGTATAAAAGTGCATATTTTATGTTTGCAACGGTCAATCTTTTTTTTTTCGGGGAAATTATAAAAAAAATGGTCAATCCAAGCCTTGTTTTAAATATCGCCAAAAACTCAGTAAAATAAGTAAGCGAAAGCACTTTAAAATTTGTCCCAAATTTTCTAAATGAGATTTGTGTGTGAAGCAGTGTGGACGAGGTGACGGTCGATTCCAAGAAATTGATAATGTTAATAAAGACATATATATTTGTTCACTTCATTTTAAAGAAGAATGTGGTCCAACCACCGAATATTCAGACCCCCATCAGCTGAGAAAAAAAAGAAAACTATTGTAGCGTGTAAAGCTACAAGTTTGTTTTTCATATTAGTTTTCATCACTTATTAATTATTTACAAAATTTAGCGTCGATTTTTCTAAAGTTATTTTATATAAAGTGACAACACTCTCTTAATCAATACCGTCTCAGTGGCTTTATCGATTATTTCTTAACGCGATTTCGCATTAACCGTCGCCGCTGTGTTGCCACGTTTCAATGGAATTTTCCTTGGATTTTCCGTTGCTATGCTTGCGCGAGTGTTTCGATATGGAGGTGGTTCGTTTCCTTTCAGCCAACATTTTACCGGGGACACAACGAGCTCCTCGCTAAGTTGCCTTGGCGGTAATGTCCGCTTGACAAAAAACCTTAGAACTGCTTCTTAAGTTTTTTTACCTTATTTCCCCTTCTGGTAGTTATGCCGTAACAAAGTGAACGATTGTTGGTTATTATCAATGGTTGAAGTGAGAATTCGACAATCAGGTATGTTAGATTTCTGTTCTCGTATTGGATTCCATTTTGTTTCACTTTTTAATCTTATTCCAAGACATCCTAGTAATTTTGGGTTTCTTTATAGTGTGCCTTCGATTTTGTCAACGCTAGCCGATGCACTATTCCTGCTTTTAAAAAGCCAGTCTCTTAAACCCGCATTTATGGTAAGTTCAATTTTGTTTTTTTCTCTATTGTTTTTTTGGCTTAGGCCACGTGAATACCCATAGATACCCAAATAATACCTCTTTTAATATTATTATAAAAGGTTTTATTTCTTTTTGACCTTAGAAGGTTCTAATACAGTTTTTTTTAAACAGGGTTTTTAGAAATGGTTTCGCTTAATGGAGAGTATTCGCTAGTCTAATTTATCTCCCAGGCCTTTCTTATTCATCTTTTATGGTATTCATTGAACCGTGACCACGTGACATGCCGTCACAGTGACCAAATCGATGCTTAGCGATAGCAGGACATTTCAGGCAGCCTAACCTGCAGTTAAACAGCCGATAAAAAAACAGGTTGTATTTTTCCTTTTTTTATATGAATTTTCTATCGGACTGCGACGACGTATTTACCTTTTTTATAATCTATGTAAAAATTTAGTTTATTATTATTATTACTTTTTATAGAAAATTGAAAATAATATGTAAATATATAATATATTATTGTTTGTTTTTAAACTGACTGTTTATGAGTTTAATCCCCCTTTTTAATATATATTTATATTAAATCACTTTTATCTCAGTCTTGTCGAGATTTCATAAACATCATACTAATTATTAGAAATTGGTTACTTTTGGGGTTTTAAACCAATTTAAAACAATTATGTAACTATATATAACTAACTATATATAGAAGAAACACCGTGGCGCCTAATTTACTTTCGTTATAAAAAGCAAATTCTTACCCATGGCATTCTGCTCTACACGACGAACAGCTAGGCTGAAGGTATAAATAACCTATTTTGTAACTCTAAAAAAATAGGTTATACTATGCATAAGATAATATATTTAATTAATTATAAATATAATCGGTCGCGCCATAAACTCAAATAATAAATTTGGTCGTGGGTAAAAGTCACTCGAACCTTGCTTAAAACATAGAAATAAGAATTATTTTTTCTTTTTTGTAATAACTTTTACTTATTACCCTAACAAGTAAAATACAGTTTTACTTGGCATCTTAATTATTATTATCCTTACCTCTTAACTAGTTTGGCTTTATTTCCTCCTTGAGGACGACCATGGCACTTTTACCATCGTCGTAACTGAACACAATTGTTTGCTTCTACGGTAAGATGCACTAATGAAGCACCATCAATTAATTTTTTATTTAATTACAGTGCTATTAGTGGTAATAATGCTTGTTACCCAGCCATATTTATAAAAAGTGCCCCAAACTTTCATGTTGCCGCCTTTTTAACATAGCGAACGCGCTTGCGCTGAGCATACCCTTTAAAGGCCTATACGTTGGCCTGAATTTAAAAAAGGAGATTTTATATGATCTTTAAATTTTAAATAATAAATTTAAATTGAAACTACAAAATAAAGTTTTCCTTTGGTGACACTAAAAGTTACTTTTTATTTCAAACTTTTTTGATCACCCACGGTATAATTCTTTGGTTTTTACTTTAATATTAGTTAATTTTGACAAGATATTTAACTGTGTTTAAAAATTAAAAACTTATTATTTTGGTAGTTTACCATTGTATTTAAACTGCCGCTATTAAGTATTTGCTTTTAAATACAGGGCATTGAAACAAGCATGTTATCACGCCCACATTAATTTTTATTTCTTTTGCTGTTTTATCAATAGTAAAAAATAGTTTTTTCATTAAAAAAAAACGAAAAAATTTATATGTGAATACAGTCTGTCGCAAAAAATCAAATTTCCTAAGTATTTATATTTTTCATTGAACTTTGGTTAATAAGTCAAAAATTATCACTTTTGTCTCACATTTTCTTTTTCATATTTTAATTCATAACCTTATTTTGTGACCTTCCATATCATTTTTTTTTTAAATTTTCGATATAACAGCATATAAGGGACAGATGTCAAAATGTTTTTTTAGGTTATTCGACATGCACAATTGATAACTGGTTTTTTTTTTGGTATCTGTAAAACAAAAAAACCCATATGATGAAAACTTTCTTAAGCACCTTGCATATTACAAAATACTTAACATAAGACGCTTTTTAGGTAGTAACATCAGAAAAGCATGTTGCTAAAGGTATAAACCTATCATACAGTACTGAGTATTCCATACACAAAGACTTTCTAACACCATCAAAAAGATTTACCTGGATAGTGGGAGGTTGGGGACCCTGTTCAGCAAGTTGTGGTGGGGGAAGAAGGCAAAAAACCGTTGCTTGTTGGGACAATCAAAATAATAAACTAGTAAGAAGAAAATATTGTTCCCTATTACAAAAACCCGAAGTTAAAGTGGAAACCTGTAATACATTTGGGTAAGATAGTTGAAACTGACTAGCAATGTTTTTCTATAAGCGCGTAAAAAACAAAAAAAAATACAAAATGGTAACCTAAATACGCGAAAGGCCAAAACACAAAAAGTTAATATTCTATGTCTAGTCTAGTTACATTCTTTTTTCGACGATCGCTTATTTATGAGCTTTTTTAACGAATAAAAATCATTCATTATTAGCCCTCATTAATAAATGATTTTCTGGTAATGAATTATTATGACATGAGCAACTAAAATATACAAAACAAACATTGAGTGTTTTTATTGTCATTTGAATAACAACCATCTGTCATGTTGGTTATCTAAAACTAAAATAAATTTTAAAAAAATAAGAAAAATATATTGCTTAGTAACAAATCAATCTTCGAAAATATACTGTAACTAACTCGGGCATTAATTGACGATTAATGATCTTAACGCTTGCTGGACCAGCGCGTTAAATCGCCTTGTTTGTTACATAGCTAATATTATATACATATAAAGTAATACACATTTTATATTACCATTATTAACAAAGCAATAATTAAAATAAAATAAAACGCTTTTAAAAACAATGTAATGTAATGTGTTAAGTTGAGCTACCCGGCACAAAAACTTCGTAACCTCAAAGAAAAAGGTCTAAAATACCAAAAATTCGCGAACAAAACCTCAACAAAAAAGTGAAAAATTTGCATTTTAATTTAAAATGTATATATTTTTTAAAAGACTGACCTCAAAGAGGTCATCATTTTCTAAAATTAAACCGATTTGCAACAAATTTGGCATACGGAGGTTTTGAGGGTCGCTCACGAATGCACAGTTAGATTTAAAAAATTCAAGATGGCGGTTTTAATCCTGCGAACTAAATACTCAAAACTCTACCGATTTATACCAGATTTGGTCTAGGGGTTTTAAGGATCGCCAATCACAAATTTATGGCCAAATGATTTTTGAAAATCTTAACTTTAATAAACTTCTAATAGTCTCTAATAAGGTGGCTAATTTTACTAAATTTCAAATGATTAAATAAATAAATCTTTAAAACTACTAACTTAAAGTACAAAGCGTTTGGTATCGTTAAAAAGGGTATAAAAAGAATTTTAAAATGGGGTATAATTTGACCACCATTTCCATTTAAGTTTTTAGGGGTATATTATCCCCTTATGTGGGGTCGCAAGAAAGAGTGTAATTTCCGTAAAGGTGTTAGATAATGTAATGGTCTCAATAACACGAAAATTTTGAACTTCCATTGTCTTTATTTGTTAATTGTTACACAACGTTACGGTTAGTGATGTATTTCCAACCGATTTCAAGTAATAACTAAAAACTATTCTTAAAAGCCACGACTTATATACTATCCCTTGTTCACCGAAGCTTGACCGACTTTTCACGGTTCAGCAACGGCTGCTGCTGAATGGAGTGATGGAGTTGTTAGAGCTTTGCCTCCGTAGTTCCTACTTTCCGGTGAAAGATGAGTTCTACGCGCAGGATGATGGGCTTCCCATGGGTTCATCGCTCTCCCCAGTGGTAGCAAATATTTATATGTAATGGTTTGAGGAACATGCAATTAAAACTGCAATAATAAAACCAAAAGTTTGGCTAAGATATGTTGACGATACGTTTATTGTATGGACAGGTAATGACGAAGAACTTGAAAGTTTCTTAAAACATCTAAATAACCTCCGACTTGTATTAAATTCACAATGGAGAAGGAGCAGAATTTGGCCCTTCCTTTCCTTGACGTTCTAGTCAAACCAAATAATGGACATATACAAACCTCGGTATACAGAAAGCCCATCCACACTGGAAAATATTTACACCGAACTTCTAATCACTCTAACAAAACCAAACAGGGGGTTATAAAAACTTTATATAATCGTGCAGTGACCTTATGAAACAGTAGGAAATCCCTCCAAGAGGAAATAGGTAACATAACTAGGAATCTTAAGCAGAACGGATACAGTGAGAGACTGAGAGACTAATAAAGAAAACTATCGAAAAATATCAAAATAGGACTCTAACTTGAACGAGACCCCACGTGACCAAATATTTATGACAATTTTATATATTAAAGGAACTTCGGAAAAGATCCGCAGAATCGCAAATAAGTATAATATTAAAACGGCATTTAAATCCCAAACTACTCTAAGAAGTATTCTAACTAAGACGAGACCAGACAACAATGTTTCAAATAATGACTGTATCTTCCAAATTCCCTGTAAATGTGGTGAGGTATACATCGGGTAAACAAAGAGACCACTTGAAGTTAGAGTTAAAGAACACAAAAAATATACGGAACGAGGTGAAACGTCGAAGTCAGGGATTGCCGAACACGCTTGGTCAAAACAACAGCGCATACAATGGTCGAAAGCAAAAACCATTCATAAGGAAACCCACTGAAAGAAAAGAAAATTTAAAGAAGCTGTAATAATTGTTAACAACAAAAATGTATTTAGCAAGCCTAGCATCGATATTCCGAATATCTGGCAGCCGTTGCTGAACCGTGAAAAGTCGGTCAAGCTTCGGTGAACAAGAGATAGTATATAAGTCGTAGCTTTTAAGAATAGTTTTTAGTTATCACTTAAAAACGATTGGAGATACATCACTAACCGAAACGTTGTGTAACAATTAACAAATAAAGACAATAAAAGTCCAAGATTTTAGTGTTATTAAAAGATTATAAATGTTATGATTATAAAGTGTTCCCCATAAAAAATAAAATCGGAGAGCCAAAGATTTTCTAAAAAAATATTGATTTGCCCACAACAGCCTCTGTTTCGTTTTAGTTGTGCCACCCTGTATAAGTAATCCTATCAAAATTATGTTAACATTATGTCTTTATTTTTGTTGAAATTAAAATCATTTACTTAAATATTCATAGAGATTTTACAAATATACGAAAGGTGTTTATTTTATTTATTTATTTTTAATCCAAAGATAGTCACAAATATAGCTTCCAAATGGTAAAACGTCTATTTTTAATGCTCTTTTGCCTAGAACTTCAATTTAAATACATTTTGTATTTGATTTTTATGATAAAATGGCAGCCAAGTAATGTTTACTTTAACGCAAACTGTTTTTGTTTTCATGCTGTGTTTCTTTTTTTTTTTTTTTTATATAGTCAAACTGAATTTTTTTCGTTACCTGCAAAATGACACTATCGTATTTGTTTGTCCATGTACACAAAAAAAATATATATTTTTTTTCACTGTTAATTATATTTTCTAAACAAAAAAATTGTTAATAATGACTTTATTGTGTAACTTTCACTTTTTGGTTTATACATCCTCTTTTAAAGCTCACCCGTAAACATACAGTACTCAAAAAGCAAATAGCTGTTTTTACGCTAAACATGGTTAAATAATTGTTTTAAATGCAATTTTTGGTATGATATTAAATTAAAGTTCAATTTTGTTTAATGTGCATTTTAAATTTATTTTTGCTTAAAACTAAATGGAAGCCCTACCGAACTTCGCTTCGCGCCTTCTAGACCAAGCCTTATCTGTAAAAAATAAGAGTTGTTGGATAAACGAGGTGGCAGGTATGTTTTTGCTGAAAACCCTTCAGAACGATTTATATAACATATTATATATTTTTACTTTAATCGCTTATAACTTTGTTAGTATTTGTCCTAGTGCAAAGCTATAGGAAAAGAAAATTTTTACAATTAAATTTTCTTTAAGATATAGAATTGGTAAATAATCGAAAATTGTATTATGCTTGTTGCAAAACAGGCAAAAAAACTGTAGTTTTTTAGGTGATTATTTTGAACTAGATTTTTTTAGAGACTTCCATATTTGGGCAAAAAAGAACTACGTTGAAACATCATGACACGTTTCGTTAAATTCGGTTTAATAGATTTTGCTCAACAATTTTGCGATCTAATTGCGTTTGAAAAGTTTAACAATTTTGCAAATTTGATAGAGACAGGAATATTGAACCTACACATTCGAATATTTTTTTATATACACCAGGGATCGCAAGCTTTCAACCGTTTTCTTTTTTAATAAAAATCGGATCTTTTGGGCTAAATAATTAACAAATAATGTTCCAGACCTTTTGAGAAGTGACATATCTTGATTCTTGTTACATGTATAATTCTAAAGGGTTTTCAGCAAAAACATGCCTGCCACCTCGTACTTCCAACCAAAAACAGATAAGAGTTGATCTATTTTATAATCTGTTTAATTTCGATTGAGAAAAAACCTGATAAGTAACCATGGTTACTGACTTTTTAAACTATTTTTGTTTGTTGTAATTGGGGTTATAGTCCAGTAAATGAAGGGACAAAGCTGTAAATAAATCTGTACAGTTTTCCCTTGTGGCGCAATATTTAAGTCTTCGGGGATGCTTTCAAGCAAAAAAAAGTTTATCAACATTAACAGGTAAGAAAGGGCTGAAAATGGCCCCTCAAGGCCTGAAAGATGGGTTTCCCGCTAATATCTGCCAAAATATGCGAATTGGAGAATTTTTGTTTAAACAATAATGAAGATCGCCTTGTAATCTACAAAAATGGTCCTGATAATTTTTTTCTAAATATCGATAGTTTTCGAGATTTCAGCTGTCGCTCTACCGCTAGAATGCCGCTATCTTTATGGATTCACTTATAAGCGGCCGGACGAATTGTTCCATTACTCGGGCAATAATGTACATTTTTTAATCATATAAAGTTTATCGGAATGGGAAAACCCGTACCTATCATTGCACATGAGTTTGGGTCCATTCTGATTTTTCTAGAATATTAAAACAAGCGGTTAATTTTTTTTACAATATTTTAAGAGTATCTTATTAATTTTATGATATTTTTTGAAAAATGGTTTGTTATTAACATTTCTTTTTTATAATGAGACCTTAACAAGTGTTTAATAATCCCAGAAATTTTCTTCACTATCTTTCTTGCGTTTGGATAAAAAATTGTTTTGCCCACCTGAATTTTTTAGTAAGAAACTACTACTACACATCCATTCAGTGTGGAATGTTATGGATTTTTCGACGGCCGTTTTTGCGAAAAATATCGGTGTTGAGAAAAAAATGCAGGACCATTTTTGTAGATTTCGAGGTGATCTTCATTTTTTGTTTAAACAAAAATTCTCTGATTCGCATATTTTGGCAGATATTCGCGTGAAACTTTTTTTGTGTCTTTGGGAGGCCATTCCCACGTAGGAATCGTGATAAACTTTTTCTCGCTCGAAAGCATCCGCGAAGACCTAAGAATTGCGCCACAAATGAAAACTGTACAGATTTATTTACAGCTTTGGGTACTTTTAAGCCTTCAGTTACTGGACTATTACTGATTTTTTTTAAATCAATGCAATACATTTGATGTTTATGGTCGATTTGTACTTCAGAAAATTAACCACAACTAACACTATGTTTCCTTTATCTGCTCATAGTCTTTAACAGATAATTATTAATTAAGAATTAAACATTAACATTGATTGATCAATCAATCAATCAATCAATCAATCAATCAAGCATTAACAACTAAAAAGTTGATAAATAATTAGCTTTGGTAATTTACTGGCATAATTCGGCGCTTATCGTGTCTTTTCGCGATTCGGAATCGGATTCGGATGCAATTTTAACCAAACGTTCTCCTACATCATCGTGTAAGAACTGTGTTTTATGTCCAAAGAAAGGATGAAAGATAATAGATATTGACGTCGTATTTCTTATTGACCTGTTGTGAACATAGCCTCTTATCTTTAATTTTGTTATTTTCTAATTATAAGGAATAATAAGCAATTTTTCTCTCCTAATGTTAGTGTAAATTAAATTTTAATTCTTATTGTTAGTTGTTAATTTCCTGTAGTATAAATTGATTATTGGGTTTTTTTCAATTGAAAATAAACTTATTATAGTTAACGGCAGTCAGGTACGGAAAAGTACCTTCTTTCGCTCTTAAAATGCTGTGTATCAACTTTTTTTTATACAATTAACAGAGGTTTACTAACCGCTTTTATGACTTCTTATAGGTGTGACTTTGACTGGCTTCCGGCCGAGTGGGAACCATGTAGTACCACGTGTGGAAATTCGGGAGTCCAATATCGTGAAGTATATTGCGTCCCAAATGCAGTAATTTCGACAGTTGCTAATACTACTGTATTATTACAAGAACCTTGGAAATACATGGTTAATCCAAAAAAATGTACTGGTCTTAGTCCAGCTTTTGTGAGAGCATGTAACAGAAATCCATGTTTTTATTATTGGGAATTTAGCGAGTGGTCCCAGGTAAACATATATGTATAATTGGTGGTTCAGTAAGTTTTGTTGTTTAATAAGAGATGGCGCTATTAGGTTTATTTATCCAAAAAATGGCGGTACTTTTTTGTACACACAGGTTTATTTTTTTTGCAATAGAGCAAAGTAAATATCGTGCCATGGTAAAATTGTTATTTTTGGACAGTGTAGCACAAAAACAAATTATTGAACAATTGTTAAAAGTAATAGGAAGTTTTTACCTTTGATTGAAATATTTGAAATAAAAGTAAGATGGGTTGCTTAACTAAAATGTGGCCGTATGTGTCTTGAAGACGATTCACGTAAGGAACGTCCAAAAAGTGCACACCAGAAAGCGCCGCAAAAAAAAACAGGATATGGTTTTAAAAGATCGTGGATTTACTGAGAAAGATTTGGTGGAAACTCTAGAAATTTTATTAGGCAATGTGAGCAATATTCAGACTGGATATTTAGGACACAACTCTCTGTATCTGAAAGTGCGGAGGGTAAAAAACATCACTGCAACTAGGCCTCAGTAGGTTCGTTGGGCTACCTCCTAAAGAGGACTTCTCACTCAGTACGCCGCTCATCCTACTGATTTAAAGTATGTGAGAACGTCAACGAGGGGAATCTCCTTAATGTCGGCCAAAGAAAGCCAATACGCGCCCAGCATGGATCTTCTCTTAAACAAAAGTGCAGGGCAGTCACAAAGGATGTGCTGCACCGTCTCGTTTTCCTGTTCACAACCTCTACACAGAGGTGTGTCATTTATACCCATTCTAAAGAGGTGTCTTCGTAGTTGACAATGTCCAGTAAGAACGCCCGTGATTAGACGAAGGCTCGCCCTAGGCATTGCCAAGTAATGTTTAGCTGTATCTCTGTCAGGATAGTTCAGTAACTCCCTGGAAAAGTTACAGTTTACTGTTTTATCCCATCGTGTTGTAGGGCACAACTTATTTGAATGCAACTTTCTAAGTAACATTTGGAGTCATTTAGATTAAAATAAATTGTCAGCATGATCCCTAATTAATACAAGACGCTTAGAAGTGATGTAGATCCAGTAGTTTGGTTTGAAAGCAAGAGAGGGCCTAGGAATCAGCCAAAAAGGTGTAAGCATTAGTTTTTGGGATGCAAAAGAATCTTTGTTCGTAAATTAGGTCCAAACTGGAAAAACAATAAACTAAGATTGTTAGCGTAACCTTATGGACCAGTTGGATGTAAAAATTCGTAAGAAATAACTGGTTAAAAAAAAATCATTTTTCATGAAGACAAAGCACCCATCGCAAATCAGTAAATTAAAGTACAAATTGTTGCAACATGCAGCTTAAATACAGATTAAGATCTCTCTAGCTGTTCTCACATCTCAAAAAGGTCTAAAGTTTCAAAAAAAAAATCAAAATATCGGTAAATTTCAAAAAAAAAATCCCAAAAATATTTTTTTGTTTTAATAGTGAAAAAATTTGTTTCAGAGTGTCTTTAATACATCCAAAAAATTGTTGAACTCATTTTTGTTTAACTGAATTTGCGCAAAAGGCCTTAAGTTGCGGGTTGTATCGTAAAAAAAAAACGATATTTCATTATTTTCGACGACTTTTAAACATGTGCCAAAACCCATAAATTTTTCATTTTAAATTTGTAATACTGTAAAAACCATTCAAAATAGTTTTCCCAATCCAGAGAAAATACTTTCAGGCCTGTTATTCCGTAACTGTATTCGCGCAAAAGGTCTAAATTATAGTATAAGTTAATTTTGCTTCTATCTATGACTTATTTTGCTTTTATCTATGACTTTTGACATGTTTTCGTCAGATATCAGTCCCAAATCGTGTAAAACACCGGTAGCTATTGCAGCGGTGGCTCTGTCCGACACCCCGAACCTGTCACTCACCAAGGATGTTGTTGTCAGCTTCGAACGCATTTGCGCAGGAGAAGGAGGCAGCAAAAAACCTACATCAGTCAGCGTCTGACGAACTTTAACTCTTTTTATCACTGCAACCACTCATTACATTTTTGCTTGTGCAAGTTTTCCCCGCTATTAGAATTGTATTGCAGAAAAAACGCGTTTTTCGATCCACCCTACTGTGAATATATTAATAAATAAAATGGATTTAAACTTATAAAATCGTATCCCTAGTTGAACGATAAAAATTATTGATGGACCTGCGTTACCAAAACTATTTTAGTGATTTCACGTAAATGAGTGAAAAACCTGGCAAAAAATGTATTCATATTAGTAAAAATGTTGCTATATTATTATCAGAAAACTTAGTCGTGTGCAAAAAGGTGCCGTTTACCCACAAAAAATATACTTTTTATAAAAACATTTTTATCTTAATTTACCAAAAATTTTAAAGCGTAAAACTATTTATCTGATAAGTTGATGGGCATTTTGGTTATATTTACGGAATATTTTCATTTTTATCCTAATTTTGTAAAAATTTTAAAGCATAAAAATCTTGCAGGCTTTCTTTGTTATAATAGGATAATTTTTAGATCGCTGATAAAAAAATCGTAAGAGATAGAGCAATTCTGTTTGTACATACTCAGAACGGATTTTTAAAATGTGTTCAAATTTTAGCCTTAAAGTTTGGACACATTTAAATTTGTTTTAAAAATCCGTTCCGAGAATGTACAAACAGAATTAACTTACTTTATCTCAATACCCTTTAAATACAACCAAAATGCTCCACCCTGTACATGTATAAATGTTGACAAAATTTTGCTAAATATAATTCAGTGAAAACCATAATACAATATAAAAAAATAAAAAACTATTCGTTGTATATCACAGTTATAAACAGACGTAATAAGATATATGGGTTAAAAAAAAGTTTTAAATATGTCATCACGACACTTAAATATTATGATTATTGCTGAAATAATCAATTCTGTAATTAGGTATATTTTTGTTAAGCCTATAATGTAACATTATATTAATTTCTAAACCAATAAATTAAATTAAATTAATGAGCCAACCGCAATATGTTAAAGCTGTATTTTAAACAAAAACAAGCAAATTTGTAGTGTTTGTAGTGCATATTTTTGTTTTAAATGTCATTTTAAAATAAACCAAATAAACAGAAATTTCTTTTAAATA
Source organism: Listronotus oregonensis (assembly GCA_019359885.1). Lineage (NCBI taxonomy): Eukaryota > Metazoa > Arthropoda > Insecta > Coleoptera > Curculionidae > Listronotus > Listronotus oregonensis. Next base: position 2,530 of record JAHBCN010017224.1, on the reverse strand, counting down.
ATGTAATGCATATTACTAAATAAGGATATTACGCAGGCTCTGACTGGCCCGCCTTGTCCTCTTTTTTTTAAACTAATGGAGGGGCGATTCACCGGGACGCGAATAAAAACACAAATCAGGGAGTGTGAGTAGTTGCAGACCAAAAACTTGGATTATGCTCAAGCTTGGGCCTCAGTTTTAGTGTCTCTATGTGAGCTTGGAGATATCAGGAACAGTTTTCCTAAAGTGTTAGCTGCCACCAATAAATTTGTTTCAACAATAAACGAAAAAATTGATACAAAACTGAAAGAAGATGCAAATCTTGGTGCTAAAAGCATCTCTGTGGAAACAGAATTTGCAAAGATTAAAAAAAATGACTGGAAAATGGCAGAGAATAATGGGTTTGTAGCAGTTACAGAAGATGAACAATTTAAAATAAAAGTTTACAGTGCTGTTACTGACTAGCCAAACCAAAGTATAAATTCAAGTTTTGCTGACCAGAAGATCCTCATAGTCGGTTTAAAGAAATTAAAAAAGTTTTCTGAAAGCTAACTAAATAAAATGTGCAGCCTAATCCCGAATGTAGACAAAAGCACATTAAAAAAGGAGCTACATTCTTTTGCTGCAGTTTACCACAGCTATTATCTGCATTGTCAGAAACTTACGCCTATGAAGATGAACCTGATCATGACAACAAAAACTCAGAAGATAAAAAAACGTATTTAAATGTAAGAAGAAAGAACCCTTCAAAAGTTGCTTAAAATGTATTTACAAATACGTATAGTTTATATATATATATATATATATATATATATATTTTATATATATATATATATATATATATATATATATATATATATATATATATATATATATATATATATATATATATATATATATATATATATATATATATATATATATATATATATATATGTATATATATGTATATATATATATATATATATATATATATATATATATATATATATATATATATATATATATATAATATATATATATATATATATATATATATATATATATATATATATATATATATATATATATATATATATATATATATATATATAGTACTTTTTCGCCCTGACTTACCGTTTTCAAAATAAAAATTAATTTATTAATCCGTATCCGTATAAGCTGTTTTCGCCGGAGTCAAATATTTTGAAGGGGCAGAAGAAATATTCGGATGCGATTTATAGCATGCATTAACGCAGAGGAAAGCCATTTACAGCATTTGATCTAAAGTTAAAATCAAATACATTATTCCTGAACAATTAGTACAAATAAAATAATAAAATTGTAAATAAAACATGAAACAGCTAAGTGTACTTTTAGTTTTATTTCGAAAACGGTAAGTCAGAACGAAAAAGTCCAAGAGGTATTTTTTAAGCGTAATTAAAATGGCTTTAAGGCAGCAACACTAATTTTTGGAAAAAACAGTGGCGTACAGTTTTTTTCGCTAAAAATACTGACCAGCACGAACGCCACTGATCTAAGTGCCTTAGAAAACAATTTTGTTATATGTGACCTACATTTATACATTTGCGTGTCCAAAAACTCATCTTAATATCTCCACGGGTTTTCGAGAAATGTAAAATAAACTATAAAAGACAAAAAACTTTAATCACCCTGTATCATAAAAACGAAGCATTTGCGGACCCATGTGTATATGAACTTTTTTTCATATTTTTGGATGTACAAATCTGCCCCTAAATTTTCCTCACAACATTCTGTAACACCCTATATATATATATATATATATATATATATATATATATATATATATATATATATATATATATATATATATATATATATATATATATATATATATATATATATATATATATATATATATATATATATATATATATATATATATATATATATATATATATATATATATATATATATATATATATATATATATATATATATATATATATATATATATATATATATATATATATATATATATATATATATATATATATATATATATATATATATATATATATATATATATATATATATATATACAATTTTATTTATACGGAAGTCTTTAGTAGTTGATTGAGGTTGGTTTCCTTATAGCAGGAGACCTATTGCAGTAGAGTGTGTTGATATTTTTATAATAAATTAGTACAGAGCGATCAAAATCGATCAATTAAAAGTTAATCCAAAAAAAAGGTAAAAAGTTTTTTTTTTATAAAAACCCTGTATTTTTATAACTTTATCTTATTTAGCATTTATAAGTAAGGTAATCTTGCATCAGATTGTCTAAACCAAAAATGTATAGTTTTCGAAATATTTGCGGTTCAATATTTTTCTTTTTTAAAAATTCTATACAGCTTTTAGTTTTTTTTATTAGTTGGCCACGACGACGAAAAAAATACTTATTTACTACAGATAAAAAACTAGTGTGTATTTTGACACATTTGTGCACTTATATGTTGAAAACAGTTTCTAATTTTAATTTTCATGTCTTCTTTTGTTGTAGGTGGTATTTTATATACCTGCTCTTTCA